>JAFFZH010006496.1:0-13529 GCA_018420115.1 Euura saliciscinereae
CATGTAATTTTGAACATATTTTTTCAAATTCACAGGATAAATCATCTGATGAATGACGAGATGATTCCGTTCATAACATTATATGATTTATCAACAACAACATCAACAATTTCAGTAGGGATGATATCTGTAGATCTGCGTTGACAGTCGACTTGGCTCATCCTGGACGTATCTTCGAGTTTCTCGATTCGAAGTCACTATGTTACCAAATGACTTTGCTTCAGAAGTCACATAATGACGAACAAAAATTATCCGAAATTTTCAGTGGAACAAAGAAGTTTGACTCATTGGAAAGAACTTTAGTTGTGTGAACCGGAGCCTTTGCCAAGTTGGAAACTTTCACTTCCAATGGCTCTTGATTATCACGACGAGGATTAAAAAGCGCCTGAAAGCACATCCTATTTCTTTGAAAACTGTTTTCCAACGTTTAGCCCGTGACTTTTCTTCCCTGCGGAAGATCTCACATAACTTTTGCTTGATTTATCATGAAAGTTTAGCAGCCCGGAAGTTGGTTGACAGTCGGCCCTCGTGTTGGCGAGCAGCAGTTACCGCGTTGTTTTTCCTTTTTTGTTTGTTTGTTATTTTCAAAAAGCTCATCGCTTCTGAGCCATTAGCGAAACGGCTTACGATGACACCGTCTTCAGAACTTTCTTTTGCACACTTTTTTCGAGAGAATTTTATAGTGGATACTAGAGTTACATAGTATATCACCGTATTCACGCGATAGGCAATCGACTCTGCAAAATAGGTCGGATGTAATTTATCATTGTACCCAATATATGTACATTTTCAATCGGATATAATATCCATGTGCGGTGAAAAATATCGCTGTGTTATATACTTTATGTTCTTGTATAGTATAGTATAAATGTTGTGAATTTATACAGATATTATATCTCTTTAAAATCTTCGTATACACAAAACACGTAAGCCTGCCTGAGACGTACCAGGGATGCTAGGGAGTCTGAAGGACGTCCTTCGTACATCTCAGCATGTCTTGTGGTACGAGGTTGAAGGTCTAGAATTTGAGGAATTTCAATATCTTACTCCACATCACAAGGTATTAGAATTGCAATAGATCCCTACCTCTATATAATTGACCATGAACAGTATGTATTATGTTTGATATCTGATGATGAGCATCTTTTTTCCTTGTCAGCTTCACTTGCTATCCATCGACAACTGCATCTTAGCTATAGATAAGTCGAATTGGCAATAGTCTCGGTGAACTGCAGTCTGTCCAGTAATCCAGTGATCAAAAAGTGTAACAATTGGCCGGTGAATTTGAACTAACATTCTCTGCAAAAGTATGTAGAAATATATATGTACAAGAGTCACAATTTACCTCTGCATGCAATATACCAATTAAAAAACGAACTAACAACGCATTTGAATCTCGCAATCCAATCAACATCGCGTTTCAAATTCTTTCTCAATAGAACTCGTACATCGAGATTTGTGAGGGTAAATCGTTTCGTGGTTATTTCATGAGGGGATACTGAACGTGTATAAATACTGGAAAAATGTTTGTGAATATGGAATATGGAAAATGTTCTACTAAAATATTTTTACGTTCTGGAAACTGTACCCAGCTTGTGGGTATGCGGATACTTCCTCTTCATAATGGTTCAGTGATTAATTCTAATTTGCTGTTGAATAATGCACCTCGAAGTTCGAAGAGTTTAACTAAGTTGTTTCTCAATGCTAATGTTCTCCTTAGTCTGGTGAACGTGAAACGTGCCCTTTCAGCGCAGCTTATTATCTGCAGAGTCCCTCTTCCGAAAATCCGACCATTTCGATAATGATTATCCGAATTATCCATACTGACATGTTTCATTTCATGGACATACCTAATATGTATAATCATATACGGATATCAATCCAGGGACTACAGATTCGGCATGCGCGTATTTCATATCTACTAATAGATGTATAATAGTACTTCCAATATCGATCGGCAGGTAATGGATATTCAACGGAAATTGGAGTATTCATTGACCTTTGAGTTATCGACCTCCATTTGCTATATTGTATTCATTCTTTGTCCTTCGTTGGAGAATATAAAACCTGCTACGGCAACCTCTAATTTTCGATATTCTTCATTGGTGTCAATATAAGAATGACAGTAATTGATATCAATTGAATAAAAATCAATAGTTTTCTGCTCAGATCCGACTATAAATGCTGGACCACCACTCTCTAAATTCAGATGAGTGAAATTGAAACTGATCTAATGATTCAGAGAATTACTTTTTGGGTCGATTTTTGATACCTTCAAGCATACTCAGATTTCTTCTGACCTACGTTCATTTGCTCGACGAGGCCAGTAATTTTGATGTCGAGCAAATTTTGTTAAAAAATGTCATTTTCTCAATCATTGGGACAGGGACAGGTGGTAACTATTTCACTACGAGTCACAAGCAAAATTAAAAGACATCATTATATTCGTGAATGCGACAAGTGGTCGTTCATAAAACATTACAAATGAAGGGTGGCCGGCACAACGGTGTAAGTGCCAAAAAATCGAAAATACGTTTTTTTGTTTATAAAATTTTCTAAAATCCGTACGCACGTCCTTGCAAAACGATATGGCTGACAAAAATTTATTCGCTATGATATAAAAAGTTGGCACGGCAAAACGGTGTAAGTGCCATCTGCACCATCTCACAGTGTATGTAACGGATTTTTTTTCGAACAAAATCAATATTCTGAACGCGTAATATTATTTTCTTGAATCTTACTTATTATCAGAATCAGATTTACCGAAAGTATTTCATAATTTATAATCGTGAGAATCAACAAACTAAAAAATATGAATTACCGAGTGAATTACAGTTGATGATCTTCAAATGAAAAAGATTAAGCCCACATTGGAATTCAAATATGATAATATTCACTTACGAATGCAAAAAATTGTAATTCATATAGTGGTATTCAATTTTTGAATTATGTGTTTATTTCGTTGGATGAGTAGGATATTGGTTCAGAAGGGAAGTTTTTTTTTCGCGGTGTCCGTTGTTTATTTCTCAGAGCTGACGTTTTTTTGGAGATGTTTGATGAAAAACATCTAATACCGATGAATCGGACTAGTGTTCGTACTGTTTTACTATCTTTTCCATCGAAATTTCACGATATTGTATGAAAATTATGTTCATTTTGGCACTTACACAGTTTCCGATCCCTCCCTCGTCCGCCATTTTGCCCCGTCATATTTGAAAATTTTTACGAATTTGGAAATCTATAACCGAATCTTGTTCATTAATTCAAGCTTTCGATTCATATTTTTTTTCATAATTTTAGCGTTGAATTGGGTTCTTAATCAGTATCCAAAGTAAAAAGAAAAGTTGGCACGAATCGTGGCACTTACACTGGCACGGAAAAAATCGACAGATGGCTGTATTGATTCGGTTCTTGCGCCATTCCAAAGATCTCGAATAACTCTACAAAGTACAAGTACTTTCTCAGATTAAAAAAAATTAGTTTCTAGAATTTTGGGACAGTTTTTTTGCTCTCCTGAAAAATCATTATGATGGCACTTACACCGTTTTGCCGTGCCACCCTTCAAATGTGAAAGCCAACTATGACTCAGATTGTCAATACCGGGCTTCGATTGTTTTTTAAATTTTCGGAAAATGTATTTTGATAGCAAGCAATTGAATTCTGGAATTCTGGTTATCATAGTAATCGTTGAAATGACGTTTTGCTTGCGTTCAAGTGATGGTGACCGCGTTTTAGGAACACGAAGTGGAAATCGCAGATGTTCAAGAGCACGTCAGTGGATGAAACAATATATATTGAAAAAAAAAACTGTATACTGCAGCCACCTGGGCGGAGGAGTGAGAGAGCGTGAAATTTCTACGTCCCGCATTGTTTCAGCTCTAGATTAATTCGTGGAATGGTTAAGCTGAAAAAATCCTTTCAACCGAGCGCCGCTTTTTGATTAGAACAATGTACAGCCTCGACGCTGTTTCGCAGATACTGACAACCATTCTTGTATATTTCATAAAATATGTTCGTGCAGAGATATTCATATGTGTCGACAGATTTCCGTCCGAATCGGATGTGGAAACAATAGTCGCCTATAAGGCCTGCCTCAAAGATTCAATATCACGGTGTTTTTCAGTATGCGGGAAAAATATGAATTAGACCGATTAACATATCGCTTCACGGGATGGATAGAACAGCTCAATAGTATATTGTGCACCAAGGGAGTGAAAAGTCCGGCGACCGTGGTGCACACGATATTTTATTCCATACATGAACGGAGGCCGATTTCGCGGGCAGACCAGTGTTTACATTTAGGTTATGTGACGTACCGACCGAGCCGTACTGGTTGGTACGGCAGAGAAAACTAGGGAAGAAAGACTTTCAGGGAGGAAAAACTGGTCTTTCTTACCGAATAGTCTCCCAGCGGAAAGAAAGAGTTCCCGGTCGGTAAAGCCGCACTTCGCTCCCCCAAAATAGGTAGCGAGATCGGCCTTTCCGTTTATGTATGGAATAAACGATTTTTTTTTTTCACCGTTAGAAATCCTTACCTTTCCTCGTACATCGAATCCCAGTTTCGATTTCGGCATTCATCATGGATTCACACTGATTCGGCTCTGCAATTAGAACAAACAAAGAGCTTTAAAGTTATGAAAGTCGATTGAATGGAAGGACAATTTTTAATCCCACATCAAAAGTGAATTTACCCTCATGAATGTACCTATAATATAAAAGATGTAGGTTTTTGTATGTATCATTCGGGAGGAAGAATCCCCTTGGACAAACTGTCGGTACCGTTTCCCTGTGGGCTTATGAATAATTAAGGATGTATTGGCCGTACAATCTCAGCCAAAAGTGATCCTCGTCGACAATATTAGGTACTTCGGATAAGATAAAAATCGGGAAAAAATCAACCACAATCAAAACGATCAAAGTATTAACTTTTAATAATAATAATGCCCAAAAGTTATCAATGAATTGTTTAAAAAAAAAAATTGTTCAACGAATTTTCTGGTAACGTTACTTTTTTTTCATCTCAAATGAATGCCCTAACTTTTCTAAATACACATGAATTTTTAAGAATTTTGTCACTATTTTGAAATTTCCGTTTTCGAAGATTTCCAAATTTTGAAAAATAAGAAAAAAAATCTGAATTTTGGATATGTTTTTGTGAAAACGATGTAGATTACAATTCCGGAGTTTCCGGAGCGTGGAACAAATAGTTTCGTAAATACAGCCTCTACAAATTTTCGAAAACCGAAATTTCAAAATAGTGACAAAATTCTTAAATAATGCATGTGTGTTCATAAAAATGAGGGCATTTATTTGAGATGAAAAAAAAATAGTGTTACCAGAGAATTTGTTAATACGATATATTGTTGGGCTCGTGGTCATCATTTTTTGTTTTCCTTTTCTCAGCTAAGAAATGGAGAGTATAAATATTCCTTCATACAATTGATAAAACACAGCATTTAGAATTAACGAAGAATGTAAATGAACATTCAAATCACTGGAATAATTACCGCAGAAGTACGCAGTACCGAAACAATGTCTAAAGCTGTAGGTCTGACCATGCGTGAATCTGGATAGACATTTTTTTTTCAATGAATAAAGCGGTGCAATTGGATGCTGGGTCTGTCAGCGGAGAACAACGAGATGTCCAGCGATCTGTGATTAATTCGATGTACTTTTATATCTACCACAGGCTTCAGAATTATTTTCACGAAATACGTTGGATTTATATTTGGATGTTGTATAGCGTTTCTCTACATTGCAATCACAATGGATTCGTAACTCGCCAAATTTTCGTCAAAGAGACTCCGTAAATTGATGTGATAAGAGACCGAAGCTAATCATATTAGGGTAAGGTTGCTATCGATGGACCGTTGCCTTCGATGGACCAGTGGTATATCTCAGGTATGTTTTAGTGCTTGGCGTTGCTATCAGTGCGAATCAAGTCTACTAGTGGCCAAAGAGTGGCCATGTTAAAAACAGTCACATGGATGCCATAGGTGTGCTGAAATTGAGCGAGGTAGGAATTTGCCCTTTTTTTTTGCAAGCGTGTTTGAACCCTTGTATCGGTGATTTTTCCTAAATCGTGTCGGATGGTTGTGAAGCTTATACTTCGCTCTTCAATATGATACCGATATTTTTTTGGTATCCTTCCATCCTGTGGTAGTAGGATAGGTTATGTGTTGCGGTGCGAATTTCCATGGATGGACCGGGCAACAACGCTATGAATGGACCAGTATGGAAGGTATTACTTTTTTCAGTTTGTAAGACACTGTTGAGAGCATCTATCGTGGTTGATCCACAATTTGCTTGAAATCTCAAAAATCTATTCATACGTCATCAATTTATCATTTACACTAATATATTAGGTCATTAGGTCATTGTATTGTTTTATGTTCATTATTTTAGTGGTGCATCGAAGGAGATGGGGTGGTCCATCCATGGAGCAGGTCCTTGTATTGTTTTATGTTCATTATTGTAGTGGTCCATTCATGGAGCAGGGTTGCCATGAATGGACCAAATTCAAAACACAGAAAATCGGTGATAAATAATCAGATATTAACAATAAACTTGCTCACTCGTGACTGCTCTGTAGAATAGGTTTTGAAGAAAACATCCACCAGTGGTTTTGCATTTTCGACTTAAAATCCAATTTTTATGGCCAACTTTGCTTAGGGGGTCCATCGATAGCAACCTTACCCTACATATCGAATCGACGAGATCCATACAGTTACACTTATCGTTAAGGCATGATTCATATCTATTTTTCAATTTGACTGCAGAAAAACTATGAATACAAGGACCAGCTATTCATTTTGCTAGTTTCGATTACCTCACGGGTTCAAAAAGTGAACAATAGGACGGCGCTCTCGGAGTAAGTTTGACAGCGTATTCATGAGGCGAGGCGAAATTCCCATCCAAGCCAGTGCTTTTTTGCCGGGGATTTTTTGACCGTTCATTATGTAAAGGTGTTCGCTATTAGGATTTAAGAAAAAAAGTCCCTCAAGAAAACTTTCACTGTATAAGCGTATTTTATAAAAAGTTACAGACCAGAAAATTTGTTCACGGAACCAGAAAGAACAAAGTAGGAGCCCCTCGATCTTCATACCGTGGGTCTAGTGGCATAAGGACGTCAGTGCCATTATACGACCGTGTAGTATTTTCAGAGTTAAAAGGTCCTATACAAAGTTATTTTTTTATATTTATGTATTTTGTTATCTACAGTTTTCTATGCATTTCGGTCATTCTTATAGCTATTCCAAAAATTTGGAAAACAAAACAAATAAAAAATGGTGGTTACGACGTTCTACGTTGCGTTCTTTTAAATTATGTACGCGTTTCGGGAGTTTTGACAACTATCTTAGAAAGTTATGAAAAAAATTGTGGTTACGACGTTCAGATATTTGCAAAATTTCAGTTTTTTCAAATTACCTATGAATTCCAGTCTCTTTTTCATCCACTGAAAAGAATTGGAGATCAAAATAAAAAGAACTCGTAATTACTTTTCCAATTAAAATCAATAATGAAAGAAGGGCGTATTCGCCAATATCCGAACCCATTTCAAATATTCGCATAATCTTCCGATTTCAATTGATTCACACGTTTCATCTATTTTCATAGCGGAATTGGCGCAAAAAACAAAATTATACGACCCTGTAGCTGTGGTACCAAAATCGCATTTTTGGCGCTTACGAATTTCTGCCATTAGCATACGTTGGGTCTAACTGTAGGTGCAGTTCATATTCGTTTTTGATATCACAAATAAGAATATCGAGTAGCGAATTGATTTTTGATTCAATATCTTTCGTAAGGTATTCGTTGATTCCCCCAATGCTAATTGTATCAAGTACCTCAATTACCGGTAGAGCAGGTAATCGGTTCAGAGTAGCTCAGTCGAAATTGTGGGACTGGCTTCATAGTTGACAATTCGCTAATTATTTATTCGGGGTAGTGTACGTGCATCCGGGACAAACTCACGGGAGACCCGATATACTGTAGAAATTTGAACCGGTCCAATGGGCAGCAGTGTCCCAGACATCCTGTATCTCCTATTTTTTAAATATTTAAATCACCTATTATAGTGTTTTTGTCGCTTACTAATACAGTCCAATAGAATTGTTTCCGTAGCTCCAATAGAATGTGTTTGATGAGAATGAATCCTTCCAAATATCCGCATGCAGATGCAAAGCAATTAAAATCACATACCACTGTCATGTACACGGCTATGAAAACATCACGATACAAGAATTGAATTTTAATTATTGTGCAGATCAAATTTAGAGACAAAAATTGTATGAAAAGAAAAAAAATATGGAAGCAGCCAATTTATCAATATAAAAAAATTGAGAGAGTCACGTTTCGAACTGTGGAAAAGGCCTAATTTCAGCGCTCTTGATAAACTTTTCGGGGCCCATCGAAGCTATACATAAATCCACAGGTCTTACCCGTGGGGCAAAAATCTGAGGCTTATTCTCATATATTTTTCGAATATTCTATGAATGCTGGTATATAGCCAGTATAATTGATTTGTGAATAATTCGGCGAAATTTAGTTATCGTAGCCTGAATATGGTCAGCAAAGCCGCGCTGCCCATACAGATAATTGCTGCAACGCAACTGCGATTGTTGGTTGTATGGGCGAAATGTTGAAAGTAGGGAAAAAAATGAAAATAAATGTCAACAATCAACTCAAACGATCTCGTTTTTATCGATCATCAACCATCACCGATCGTTAGTCTTCAAGAAATCTCTTCACCAAGAGATATTGATGAGCCCTTTAAGAAAGTGCAGAGAGCAGGCGATATCCGACGAATCTGGATCGCTCAACATGAGCCAAATTCAGAGATTGATCCATGATTGAGATACTCGACCTGTACACTATTACCTACTTTCATCAAAGATACTGGTCACGTCTGATGGCGCTACTGTGCCACAGTGTTATTTTCAAGTGTGCATACTTAGCAAGCCTGACGTCAGGAAGTATATCATTTACCGTTTGCGCACGCACTGAGTTTGTTCGCCAAGTGCGGGAAGTAGAGGATTTCACTTCATGTGAAGGTGCAAACTTTTCGTCTTATTTTCATTCTACCTTACCGAAATGGGGCACTTCACTCATGCTGAACAATGATCGAACTTTTCGAAAGACATATTTTTAGGAATGTATGGTATTTCTCTTCGCACTTTTAGGTAGAGGATCTTTTTTTTCCAATCAAATAATAACTCCACATATATGTATATGGTAGATGTTTTAATTGGAGTAAATAGTCGGTATATACGTATAATTTGCCGTTCTTCGAAGATAAGCTTTTCTTCTCCCAGACAATATAAAACTTTTGGACCCTCCTATATCTATAGTACCTCTCGAGACTTATTTCCATTGAAAAGCTAGCCATCGTTGATATCATTTGAAACTTGAACGGTTTTACAACTAATTAGACGAATAATCCGCTTACCCTCGTGCCACAGAATGGAATGACTACGAGTAGTAAAATGGGGATGCAACGTCCTGACATTTTTTTAACGCAAACTGTATTCAAGATTGAGGTTCACTTAGGCAGCTAATGATATTTGGTGTTATCAAATGACAATCATAATATCGAGCCCGGGATCATTTCATTGCCTCCTCTTCACTGCTGAGAAACGAGATAGAATTACTTTAGCTAAAAGCACCTGAAATTCAAGCATATCGTGTGAATGAAAAAATAATGACACAAGTCACGTGAAAGCTCGTTGGAAGTACGAGCGTGTCAAGGCTCTATCTAACTATCCTCAAGCGGATTGTACATGTAGTGTGAGAGCAAAAAAGTCGAACTTACAAGCATGAAAATTCCGGCGAAACTGATTACCGTCGAACAAAAGAAAGGTTCTCCGTCTCATGTGGTGAAAAGAAATTGAAAAGAGGTAAGAAGAACTGAATGAAAAGAACTTTATAGCCATTTACTTGATTATAGCAATTAGGTTGCAGTTACGGTGCTTCGGATTTGATGGAAGACGGAGTATAATTTCACCATTTCATTGAGGTCATCGTCATTGAGTGCTCCCTCAGACGAGGTCCGGTGACTGTAGCCGCTATAACCCACTGGCCTCTCAAGTTCTGAGTACTAAATTAGTTCAGGCCTTAGATATAGTTGGGCCAGGTCAGTTCCGTAGATTGCCCTGAATATTTGACGTCTCGGAAGGCAGTGGTTCGTTAGAGCTTCATCCTCAATTAATCACTGCTTTATATTCCGAGTCTCGTATATTTTACTATCGAGATCGAAACCAGTAACCTGGTAATCGGAATCGCGAATCTCGTTTACGTCGTTTACGAAATTAGAGACTATGATAGCAAGTACATGAATGAGAAATACCGTTTGAGATTGTACCTGAAAGATAATTGATACCCTCTTCGTTATCTGCAAGGAGATATTCCTGAACTCTTTTTTCATCCCTGGAGAATGTACATAATTGGAATACACTTTTTCGTTCGATTGTTACCCAAAAAGTGAAAATTTGAAAAAAAAGTGTGAATTTGACTTTATACAAATTAATTCAAATGTGGATTTTCACAGAATTGGTACTTCGACGTGTAAATTTATGACATTTATGACCTCAATTCTAAAGAGTGTTGAAAAGAGAACTTAATTATTTTCAAATAAACTCTGCTTTTTGTGATACATTTGTTTGAATGAAAGATTTTTTTTAAAGATTCAATAAAGTGATTCTTTTCCCAAACCGAATTATCAATTGAGACCAAATTACTTATTGTTACAAAGATATTGTAATCCCTCAATTCTGATACTCTTATTTGAATGAAAGAAGCCTTTCTTAAATTCATTAAAAGACAATTTCGCAGAATATTTGGAACAAATCGATGAGTGATCCAATTGATAATTGATACTTTCATCGAAACCATTGATTTTTGTTGTAATACAATTGATGTGTCAAATGAATACTACGATTCGTTTGAAATTTGTCTTCGGTTTGATTCCTGGAATTTTTCTTTCGCGAACTGAATATTTGTTGCTTTATTCGACGTCAACAAATATATACACGATACCTTATCATGAGTATGTTTAGCGTTTCCTCAATTGAGGTTAGGCTTGAGCGTTCAATATTTTAAGTTTTTAGTACGAATGCGCATGCGCAAAGTACAAATAAGGTTACATCCACGACTTCAGTGCTAAAAGTAACTTTATTTTCACTACACACGTGCGCACTGCCTCGAAGAACGCGTTAAACCTGCTCGCGGAATACATAAATAATTTTTGTCTTTGTCTTTTATGAATTGGCAACTGTTTTGGAAAAATAAACTTCCCTTTCTAATTCCTTTCTACCTCAAGTCAAACTTGCTAATCTCCCATTCTCAATAATACTCTGCAAACAGACTTGTTGACCTGGGGATAAAGTACCAGGAACCGTATCCACTTCACACTATTTCCAAAGTGGATACGTTTGCGTGATATAATGTGACACTGGCTCACAGGAAGTGTGATAAGGGTGCCATTCCAGAATCGCGCGACCTAATCATGGTGGATATCAGAATGAAACCGGTTCAAATTGATCACGTTGTCAAGCGCAAGACATGCAGATGAAAAAATGGAAAGAATTAATCGAGCTACCTCGGTGGAAATTCTTTAGTTCTGTGTTTCATCGTTGGATGGTCTGAAACGTTAATGAGAGTGGTGAGAACCACTGTGATTTTTAATGGTCGCCTAGAAAGGTACTATGAGAACACTTCTACGCCGGTAGCCAAGGCATGAGATAGCGGCTACACTTTATACACGTAGCACTCGGTATATCGTGAAGAGCTTTGAGGCAAAGTTAAAGCGGAACTTCTGTAAGGACTGGACTGCCCCGCATGCCATCCCACCAGAACTGATGGTGATTTAAATTTTCCTGTTTCAACTCTGCAGGAACTTTGAACGCCTGCAGGGAAGATGGCAGATGGCCAAATACGTGGCTTCCGTTCCATCGAATTCTCTACCTTCGGTATCCACGGTATCTCCTTTTCTGATTGACCCAAATTTATCTGGCTTCGTTCGTGATTGATAACCTCCCAAACGTCCAGACGCTCCTTCGAAGCGTCGAACTACCGGATGATAATTGACGATTTTATCCACACCGCTGGAGAAGGTTTCCGGATCTGTTGCTATATCAAAAACCGATAGAATTTCGAGTGGCCAATACATATTTTTTTTCTCGTTGGTCTTCAATCAAGTTGCCAACAGCCAGTTGATCGACTATCGACGAATTGCATATTTCAAACGTTCCGGATCGCGTAGAGATGAAATATTTGGACCAAATTCAGAAAGATGTAGAGGAATGGAATAAAGTTGTTCACCCATCATAATTTCATTTTAATCACGACACAGTATTGCGGAATTACGAATTTGGCATAGAAAAATGAATGAATGTACTTCAATTTTGAATTTGCTGAATATCTTGCTATGAATTTGGTCAACTGATGGGGGACGAAATTCGGTGGGACTTCGGACTTCGAATTTCCCATTACTGAATCCAAAATTATTCTACAGTTATTGTACCTTCTTTGTACTGACCAATCAGTTCGTCTTTTCATTGAACATGCCTATATTGCAATATATTATCGGCATTTTTTTCGTCTAAAAATCAATGTTAAGAATCCAGGTCTCACCGCTTCCACCTTTACAAGTAACTATGGATTATTATTACTATCATTACTTATTAACATTATTATTACTATTATTATCATCATTATTCTAGACAGTAATTAATGTTACCGTGGCTATAAGCATCGAACTATAGAACTACGGGGACGAAAAAGTCTATTATTCTCACACTTCTACTAATGAATGATGAATAATGAATGAGGGGTTTTGTGGCTTAGTTATTTGTGTCAATTCATGTGTATATGAATGCACCCATTTTTTTCTATGAAATCAATTTTTTCTGCTTCAAATTATCCGAAAAAAGTATGTTCTCGGTTGTTGTTCGAAACAAGGGCAATAGGCACAGCTAAACAGCCCCGATTCAAGAGCGCTCGATTCCGACTGCGCCTGCGCTCTTGAATCGGGGTCTGACTCTATACGGTTCCGGCAACAAGTTAACGTGAAAGGCTGCGAAATGAACAATGTAACATGTTCGTTAATTAAAAATTGTGTCAAGCCAGGCAGCTTCATGTCAATTAATAAGTAACGTAGCAGCTATTGATAATAGTAGGGTAGACTGGATACGCTTGTAACAGGGTACGGTTGTAACATTGTTAATATCTTTAAAACTAAGGGTAGGACATTCATATACCGCCGCCTGATAATCCGTGCAAGTAGTCCGAACTAGCACATGAGTAGGTGGCGGTCCTCCGTGCAAAGCGGAAGTGGGTAGCGGGGCCCATTGTTATTTTCGGGCCTAAATCGTGTAGAGAATTGTTGAGGCATCCCGAATTGAAAAGAGGCCCCTTTTAGGCATCAACAGGGCATCCACTATAAGGGATTCCTAACTGTTACCGAACTAGGGCCAAGTTAGGGTTTATTGAGGCATCCAAGTTGATTTTGTCCTGGCGTGCCCAACTAGTAC
>JAFFZH010006496.1:13539-27628 GCA_018420115.1 Euura saliciscinereae
TGGGCCTAATTCGGGCTTATTTGGGTATCCAAGTTAATTTTATCCAGGTTTTCCTTACTGGTGCCAAACGTGGGCCAAGTTTGGATTTATTAAGGCATCCAAGTTAATTTTGTCCAGGCTTTCCTAACCTTTGCCGAACTTGGGCCAAGTTGGGGTTAATCCAGGAATTACAATTGATTTTGTCCGGACTTTCCCAGCCTGTGCCCAGCTTGGACCTAATTTGGGCTAATTTGGTTGTAAGGAAAAGTACATGATTATGACATTGCGACGTTCTCTGTTCGTCCTAATAATGAATTGTCAGTCATTTCAGTTAGTGTTCACTGTCCCTCCCAATACTATAAATTTTTGATTCGTTGCCTACTGTCAACGAAGACTTGGTGGTCGTGCGGACAGCGTACTGGATTCGTAACTGGAAGATCGAAGGGTAGCAGGTTCGGGACCGGTGGCGGACGAGAAAATTTTCATGAAATGAAAATTAGCGATTCATTAGGAAAAATGTGAATCATTGTCAGTTGATTGAAATCTGATCATATCAAAGCGATACCGGAAGAAAAACTTCCAAAATAAATTTTTTGAAATTTTTTAGTACTAATCGAGGATTGCCAGAGATAGCCAATATAGGCCCAAGATAGTCAACCAATGTAGGCCCAAGGTTGCCACCTAGTATGGGCCCTAGTTTGTCAGCCAATATAGGCCCGATTGATAAATCTTGTGTCGGCCCAAGTTAGGTAGGCCATATGGCGCCCGATTCAATAACCAATATTGGCCCAAGTTTACCCGCCCGTATGGGGCCAAATATAAAACGCGGGACAAAACGATAAAGGCCCAATATGGGCAACCCAAACTTGGGCCAATATTATATTGAGGAAAATTAACTTGGCCCCTATTAGCGCCAAAACGAAATTTCTACACTAAGTAAGTTCTTACAATCTTAGTTAAACATCGATAATTAGACTTCTATGATAAATCTTCAATTTTTCTTTTGTTCATATGTTTCCTTGGCCAATTCTGTGTCAGTATTCACAGTATTTTGAGTTGATAGATTCGACAGAATAAATGAAATTTTGACTTGAAGTAAAAAAGACTTGTCTGGGGTCAGTTGTAACAGCTGATCCGGGGACATTGCAACCATTTGATGGCGGATGATTACAGCTAACAACATTCCTTCTCCTCCTTTTATTCAGGCATTATCGTATAGCTTATGTTATGAAATAATAATATTAATAATATAAAAAAACATTATATTTATAAGATTTTATCCAAACGAAAATATTCGGCCATCAAGAGGTGATGAAAAGTTATTTTCATATTTTTCAGTTCCTGAAACACGTATTCCTTATGGGAATGTCTGATACTAATCATCAAAATCCTGATAAATAATCTAATTTTGTGAAAAAATCTGGTGTTACAACCGACCCTGGGGTTGGGGTCAGTTGTAACACTTTTCCGATTTTTTTTGACAGGCTCATACTTTTTTTCTATTTATGCTAAAGAGTCCTACTTAGCGCCATTTTGGCAGCAATTGAATGCTCTTTGCTATGGTATTTGGAACATTGATATGTTCACTGTAGTTTGAGCTCAGTGAGGGCAAAACCGAAAAATGTTACAACCGTACCCAGTCTACCCTACTACCCACATTATCAATATGACCACAAGTCAACTGATTTGCATTGAATAGTAATCAGATTTTGCACGCCTTTCTCACCGGAAAGTGGATGAGCATTTTTGATTCTCTGGTCATTTAAATTGATGTTATATTGAATGTATAGTAGGTATTAGAGAACTCGAAAATGAAGATCAAATGAACATGAGAATTTCAGTGGATTTTACGAAATACGAAATCCACTACTGTGTATGTAGGGGAGACTGTTGTACCTTGACCATAGTGTACCTTGATACATGTCGAGTGATAATAATGAAAAAAAACCCGATAGTTTCTCATCAATCGTTGAATACAATGAACTACTAACCCAAATGTTGGTAATTTAATGCATCATCTTGACGGGTATCGCGATTTATAGATTTGAGCATCGAAAAGTAACTATTTTGTGATTTCGTTGTCGATTTTTAACGGTCTAATGAATGACTTTTTCGGAGATCTACTGATGTGGTGAGACACATATACGCCTAATAAGTATGCCGTAAAATTCACGTGAGATATGAATATAATTTCCGAATATGCACTTACTGTTTGTATCGCATCGTGTACCTTGAAACGTTATTCTCATATACAGTGATTTTTTTTCGGTTTTTCAGGTGATTCATTTCTATGCCACAAAAATAAAGAGACCAAGAAGTCTGATTCACAGGTTTAGGAAATGATACGTTATCGAAATCTATTATTGTTCTTCATATTGATGAATACAGAATATTCATGCTAAAACTCAGATGCACGGAAAGAATCACCGACTTCCTTATCCTGAATCAAGTTTTGGACAGAAATAATCAATAATTGCTAAATTTACAGTAACTAGTCTGCGCTAAATCTTACGTGACAATTAGTGTTTCAAGGTACACGAAGGTGTTGTACCTTGGAACAAAATTTTCAACAATTTCAAATCATGTTCAACAAATGACCGATGGTAATTATTGTCGGTAGAATACTACTTTTTGAATAGATTGAAGTTTCATGAAGACATGTTGAATATTTTCCGTTTTATGACTAAAAATCGAAAAAGTGTCCCGAAGTACAACCGTTTTTTCTACTTGAATGTGAACATTCTATGTGCGACGTTCAAGTACCTGACACTATACATAGTAATAAATACACATGCATATTATAACATTTCACTCTCTTCTGTGTGAAACGTATGGCGTTTTCCTCTTTTCTCTCTCTACGTTGGGCGCCAAATATAACATTAATCCTCACTGTAATCCTGCCGGTTGTCGTCACGATCACTCAGATTAAACTGATATTATACGAGTGAACTCACTATCACCGGACATTTTACCAATTTTTGTTCATTACACGAAATTTAGTTTGATAGTGCTCGTTCTGATATGAATTTTAACTTTTTGTTGAGTATGAGACTCATCAGGGCTTCGAAAAGGACACCTAGATCGAATTAACCATCTAAACTGTGGAAGTTTGTGCAATGTAACAATTTCTTGTTACCAGGAGGGATTCTTCTACCTATTCTAATCGAGAAGACTCAGGATCGATATACTACTTTCGTTTAGTCCCTTTTCCGAAGAGCAGGGGGTTTCTACTAATAGCAATCTATCTGAGGACTAACCAGTTGTTGTAGGATGTTATAGGATCGGAAGAATCGTCTGTGGATGCGTGTTGTGTGATGTGATGTGTACAGGTGTTGAAATAATTAGGTTAAAACCGATTTAATATTGATAGTGAAGATTAATATGACTTTGAACTGAATTCTTATTGTAATTCTTTAAATGTTTATCAAAAGTTTAGTTTGAATTGATTTCCAATAATTTTCAATTAACGCTTGATATCTTTAGAGACCGTAGTCTTAAATGTATGACTCGTGAAATTCTCTAAGTTGAAAATTCACGAAAAATAAATTTTTCTAAGTCCAAAATTGACGCTAAATTCGTTCACTGCAGTAAGGCTCTGCAGCAACGTACCTTTGTGTCCAGGAGGACTGACCGAAGTGACACTCGCAAAATCGGTACGACTGATAGCGACATCAAGCCGGATCGAAGTGACGCTCTGTGTTCCTTGATTTTCCTCGTTACCTCGGTTTAGGAACTATATTTCGTATGGCGTAGGCACATTTCTTCAAATTTTAGGAGTGGGGACTGACCCAAGAACTCCTCAACTTCCCTACTGATCGCGCATTGATACTATTTACAAGATTCAGTTCACTTTCATACGTGTAATCCCCGTTTATTGTGTAAGTATGGTCGTTTAAATATGTACATGTGTGTTTGTCTTTATGACAGGAATATATCCTTAAGTTTTACAATATAAGTTGATGAATTTACGTGTAATTGTTAAACATTTTTAAGTGTGTGGTGTGTTGTTGTCCAAATGGCGGTGAAGTTAATTGAGTTGGTTACGTTAAATTGAATTTATATGTGTTTGTTTCTATTTTCTGTTGAGATATGTTTTGTGTGGTTTCCAGAATTTGAATTTGAATTTGAAATACTGTTTGCTATTTTCTTGAACGCTTCTAAATTAATAATTATATTACTCTTCAAATTGTTGAATACGTTACAATATCTAGTCTTTCACGTAGGTCCCTTGGATCTGATGTGTATACGTGCATAATACGTGATCCTGAAGAGCTTTCAGAGGTGACTCTCTCATGAAGGAGTAAGTGTAAGTTTGATAGTTTTGTGTGAACATTTTTTAGTTTTCAGCATACAAAGGATCACAGGTAACCGATATTAACCTGCAGCATGTAGTGGCACCAAATAATTCCAAGGAACTTCGTTTATTCGGCTACGGTCTCTCCGAATCGCTACAAACGACGGAGCGATATATCTGGAAATATCTACACCGAAGCTTATCCCCTTAGTTGGAGCGGATGAATAGAAAAATATTTATCCGTGTCAGATGTTCTGAAAAAGGAACGAACCTGTATCGACGTTCCCCACGTGTAACTACGCACTGCGTCTCTCAGTGGGTTCTGCTTCGAATCAATCACATATAACTGATCTCTGCGGTTCCACGGATCAGTGGGAATGGAAATACGAGTAATTAGCTCTGAGAAGAGAAGGTGTGTATAGCTTTCCGCGGTGACAGTCGACGAGTTGATGGGTGGGTGGGAGGATTGGAGTTATAGAGACGCAATTGGTGTGACGATCCGTTTAATTAGTCAGTGAAACTACGGGCGAATGTCTGCAGACCGAAACCACCAGCACCACCACTAGTCGCTACAATCGAGATTCTCGGGGGTGCAGACCCGAGTGATACCCATATTATACTGGTAGAACGCGCCCACGATGAATATTATGCAATTACAAGGCAACCGAAAATTATAGGAATGTATAAAGCCCAACTACTGGAGAGTTATTTTGTTCATTAATATTTCAGTGATAATTTTCCGGCTACCACAAGACCGAGTTCGTCTGGCAGACATCGATGTCTTACGACTAGATTTTCGACGGCTTGACGACGACTTGCGTAAAGATGCCGTCCTATGAACACAGGTCATACAGGAAAATCTGGTCATATTTTAGTCAAAGACGTCTTACATACCTAGAAAAATCTTGCGGTTCGTGATTTTTCGTATTATCATTTGGATTGAAGCTTTTAGCGAGACAACAAGGCAAAAACTTCCGTATAACTTGAATCGTGAGTGCCGCTTGGATGGTTCATAAGCAAATCTACCCTTGGGTTTTGAAACCACGTTTCGTCTGCAAGTTCACTTGATTAGCATTGACATCAGTTATCATATAGTATTCGACTCACTATTAGGCTACTATCTGTTGACAGCGTGTTTGTTGATGAGATTTTTCTAGTCCTAATGATAAGAATTCTTGCTCTTTTTCGGGGATCAACGGTTTTCCTTTTCTTCCCCCATTTTTCAAGACATGCAGAATGATAATGATCAGCAATGGTCGTGTCCAATAATCTAGAATGATAACTCTATAGGGGAGACCGGGGCTAGTTGTCACACTTTTTACTCTCTGATTTTTAGAAGTTTTCCAAAATTTGTTTTCGCAAATCTTGAGATGGTATTGTAGATGCATCCTTTGCGCACCTACAGAAAATTTTTGGTTATTCTAAAGCAAGTCTGAGTAGGTTTTTTCGAATTTTCAAAAAAATTCGCGGAGTGTGATAACTTGCCCCGAGGCGGGGTAAGTTGTCACAGACCCCGGGGTAAGTTGTCCCGAGTATTTTAAATGACGAAAACGGGTTTCATTGTATTGTCTCTTGGAAACCACGAAACAGTCAACCTTATAGACTCCAAACACCCCACAAACCATGCGAAATCCCACCCAGACTCCGAGAATCTTGAGAAAGTTGACCTCAACTCAAAAAACCATGGTCAAGTCAAAATGGGGTGAGTTTTTACACGTGACAACTTGCCCCAATAATTTTGTGACAACCTGCCCCAACCCGCTATTTTGTTAAAAAATTTGCACATCTTGCTGACCCGCCATTCAAATATCTACAATATGTACATCAAATGAAAGCGTTAAGAATAACCTTTCCTAATATCGTGTAGCGAAATTTCTCAAGGCGGTCCAGAAAATGAGAAAAAACATATTAGAAGATGGAAAATAATTACTTTTCAGGTCCGATTTCAGTTTATCGATCACTGCGAGGCCGAATATGATGCGATATTCAATTTAACGACATGAGTTTGTTTCAAACATCGAACTACAACTTTGATCTATAGCACCGTTCGATCTGTTATCTAGCGGTGGAGATATGGATACTGTGACAACTAACCCGTGTGACAACTATAGCTCCGGTCTCCCCTATACATGAACTTGGCAATGGTGCTACCTATCCAAAAAACTATAGAACACGAGGATAGCAATAAATGAAAAAGATGGCACAAACTATGGCATGTTTCGGACACGAACTGTAACAAAATGGCAGAACATATAGAGACACCAGCAATCAAAACTCCCGCGAAATCGGCAGTCTGTCTCGAAAAACGATTAACGGCCATGAAGTCTTGTATAAAATGCAAAAAAAGAAGTCCATTACTTTGAATAGTTATGTTGTGGAGATATGGTATTTCAAAACAACGAAATTAAATGCTGTGGTTTCTCTTCGGGTTCGACCATGCGCCTTTGATTCGATGACAAAGTGTTACATCATTGAACAATTGAAAGTCATTGTGATGAAATTGTCATAACTATGTTTTCAATAGGAGCCAAAATCAACATGCATATAAAAGAGACTGGGCAGGTTCGACCATTTATGCATTGCGTTACAATGACAGCCTCACAAAGACTGTTATCTGATGTTAAATATTCATTCCGTCAAATGAAACATAACGCATAGAGGTGGTGTGCTGAAAAAACGAGAAAGATTAATATTTTCGCTGTTTCTTCCTAAGGGTAGACGCGAGTCCCACCAATGTTTTATGAGGATTTCGAACCATATAGGAGACTATCCCCTGGAAGATGGCAGGAGTCATGAATTCATAATACGGCCAAATTACATCTTTTTTCGTTGTTATTGCAAAAAAAGAAAAAGAAAAAAAATGGTGTTGAGAAGGTTTGCCCTACGATCGGCCGGGAAGTTTGACCATACTAAATTGGGTGCTGATAGACATCCTGAATAAAAGCGTCACAGAAGAAGATTACAAAGCACGCTGGGAGACGGAAAAACTGAAGAAATTAAGGAGCAGAGCACCGCAAAGTAGAGTGAGCCTGAAAGCAGCAACATGTGGGGTGGTCGGTGGAAGGAGAGAGAGAAATGAAGGTAAATAAGGGACTGGTGAAATTTCATGCTTCCTAATGCCTACATCGGTTTCGTGTAATATGATGAAAGCCCAAAGTTAACAGTATATGCAACAATATCTGAAATGTTTGCTTGTTTCGTCCATATGGTCAAACTTTGCATCGCCCTGGTCGAATCGTTCATGCATGGGGATGTTTGACACATTTGTCCACGATTACGCGCTTCGATGAAACGGAAAATAACTTAGTTTTGGCTGCAATAAAAATGATCGAAGAATTTAGGTACGTACTGCATAGTATTCTTAAAGATAACAAGACACTTACCATTCGACTATGTACGTGAAAAAGGGTGGTAAAACCTCCGTATAGTCTCCCCTAAGTAGAGGTAAGGCACGTTTGCTATATGCAGGTTGCTCTATGTAATTATGAAATGAAATAATAATTTATGCGGCATGCGCGTCAGGTGACTGTTTTTTGGGCGAAGTTATTTCTTTAAAATGAGCCGTTGGCGTGCCTGACGAGTCAAAGAAAAAGCCGACGAAGAGTTCTGGAAACATATAATAGGATTGCCGAACAGCCACTTTTCACCACTATCGGTTCCGGAGGAAACATGAAGATTCACTTTCGTCGTACAGTTCATACTGCGCATGATAACTACTCGACGAAATTTTTGTGAAGCTTATAGTCATATAAAGTGCTGGACTTTACAAACCGAAAATACGTGCCAGGAAGTGACTTTTTCATGTTTATCCCGGAAAAACATGATTTGCTCGTCGGTGGACCGATTAGTGCTTGGTTCTGCCCTGTGAATGAGTCGGCAACTTCCAGACTTTTTGTGCATGCATTTAGCTAATGTGTGATGTTGGGAGTTTATTTCACGTATATTTCTTGTAGTTTCACATTAACGAGTAACACTAAAGTCCTTATCAGACTTTGCAGAATTATCTCATGTCTCCTACTCCGTGTTACGGTGGCTATGTGTCGTCCCTGTTCTTCGGAGCTTTTCACCTACTTCCCGTTCTTTCCTACACCCTCTGCAGAGCCTCCATTCTACACGCGATATTACTTCATTTCAGATGTGAATTCACGTTTTAGCGTTCTCGTTTTGTTCATTATTTAGCAATGATGCGTGATCCAGGAGAAATTTCAGGAAATATCCGTAGGTTAAGACATTCGAAATTTCTTCTCATATTTTTAATGAAGTCTTTTCCTGGATGGATGACACTTTCGAGATGGTTACATCGAGCACAATAACCTAAATTCGGTTACTACAGTAACATCGTATATGACTTTGTGAATAAATTTCAAGTGCTATATATGGACCTGCTATCTTAAAAATATCGTCTAGACCTTTTATCACTGAGTTAGGCAGAGTGAAAAACAGTTGATAGTTTTGCGTGTTAACCAAGAAGTTCTAACCTTTGTTTTTGTAAATAAAAACCCATCGGTTAATTCTGATTTTCATTCAGACCAAGATCTGATTACTTGTACGTAGAATTGAAGCATGCGATTTGAATAAAGGAAGTTCAGTAAAAAATGTGGACTCACAAACACGCTCCCAGACTGCGACAATCACGCTTATCTACAGTCTAAAATATTTTTATAGTGGAGACCGGAGAACACTATGATACTACCTCCGAGCGGTTGAAGCAGCTTCCTAAGGGTTGAACTTGAAAAAAGTGCTTAGTACACCTCAGAAGTCTGTCAATGGTCAAGCTGCATAATAGCAAAGTTGAAACCACGGTAAACTGGCTTATTGGAGTATTTATGCAGAATGTACATGTTTTTGCGACACTTCGATGCAAAATATATATGATATAAATGCGTGGAAGTGTAATTCTCAAAAGTTGTGTAATGGTGCTAAGGGTCAGTTTTTCATTCCACATTTCCATGCTCACACTGTCTTTTAGCAGCGCTATCGGTCGTAGACGATATAAATAAGTTCAGGCCAGCAGTCGGCCATTATCTCAGCTATGAGATTTTATTCGTCTGCTTCTCAAATCAAACTTCCCACCAGGAGTTACAAAAAATAGTTCACACTGCATTCACTCATGTTGCAAACTTCACACTAATCAGAAATCGCCTGCTTTTTGCATTTGCCACACAACCTACTATTGTTCAACCTATACGTCATGTTGAAATATATATAGTGACTGTTGTGCCCTCGATTAGCACTGAATTTTACTACAGAGTCGGATTTCAAGCAACCCCAAATTTGCGAAGCCATCGAAAGTGCAAGTAGCACAATCAGCTAACTCGGCGTTGGTACAGCTCCGTCGAATCACCGAAACCCTCTTGCTCAATTTCCGGGCGAGCGAGCTCGTGTAGGAATGCGCTGACGGTGTGACCGTGTTCCGGGATCGAGTCAAATATGCGAATGTGTGAATGTTTTGTCATTCTAAGGACCACCAGACCGCATGTTCATACAAATCGAAAAAAAAAACGACTTGCATGGTTACACGAAGCTCTGGACATTCTGCATTCCTTCAGAATGAGAAAGAAGCAAAAGTGTAGCAGGCGGAAAATGTGTTCAAAGTTTATTCTTTATGTAACGCGAGCATGTATCACACTTTTTTCAGCCTATGTACTGCGAGTTCGCATGTGCAGAGTACGAATAAAGTTACTGTTAACGCCTAGGAGTTGAAACGAACTTTGCCTCCATAGTGCACAATATAATATTATTTTATTGGACTGCGCACTTCGAACTGCGCATCAAAATTGCGGTCGAAAGACTTTATACCGCAACTTGGAAGGAACTTAGTGGTATAAAGTGCCACCTTACGGACCGAAAACAGGCGTCAAAAAGTGACTTTTTCATGTTATAGATGCCGGAAGAGAATTCACACTCTACTACCTTCTCAATTTATGGTATAACTGTTCATTGAGTGAGAATGATCTTCACGCAAGATTTCATCTGATGAAAAAAGCATAGCTTCTCATTTGCTTAGGGTCAGTGAGTGACAATATATGGCACCTAGAGTGTTCTAGAGGATTGCTGTCAAGGCGTGTAGTGTTGCGAGAGTTCAGGTAGTGGTTTCTACAGGGATCGCAGGACCGCGACACATGATGGACGAAGAATAGATTGAAATCAAATAGTGATTTTAACTCGTGTTCATTATTCATACATCGAAATTGATTCTTTTCCTATTCACACCCAGATTCACTGTATAGCCCGTGTTGTCAAATACAATTTCTTTTAATCCTTATTCATTTATTCGAATTGATATATCGTGCAAGCAGCTTGGAGATCGTGATGAAATCGTCAGTCGTAGGAAATCACCCTACTATGTGTGCCAAATTTGAGATTCTGGTTCACAAGCTTTCAAAATCGATACGCAATAAGAGATTTTTAATTGGGTTTTATAAATAATGATTTCCTATTCCGTTTTGTAGCCGAAGTCATTGTGAAATTTCCATCATGCTATACAGTTCGGTTTCAATATGGGCGGTTCCATAACACCAGTATAATTATAGCTCCGACTGCTTATTTTTCCAATTCTATCGATCAACCATTCTTTCATTGATGCGGCTATTGTGGTACTTCCACATGCTTCGAATAACCAGAGTGGGTTCAAATCCACTTCCAATCAGGAGTTTCATGCTGTTGAAATGGTTTTCGATCACTTTTGGGTGCTTTTCTTCCGGTGTTCGAAGCATAAATGTTGATATCTGAATCGAGTTCGACAGCTATAAGATATTTCTTTACGTGACCGTATGTAGAGAAGCATTCGGGTGGTCTTTGGTACTATTACGTCACTTTAATGAAGCTGAGGCTAGAAACCCGAGTTAACAGCTAAACGTGCTGACATGATTCAAAATTAGGCAGTGAAACATAAGGATACGGATTCTGTTAGACTCATCATGTTTTCATTTTAGATTTTCATTAATTTTATAAAAATGAGTCCACCACTTTCAACCAATAACTCTGCCTGCTCATTTCTGGCCGTGCACGGTCTTTGCTGAGTCGAGGATTAAATCGCGTCGTTTATTCCGCAACTCGACGGTGGTTTAATCGATGGAGGATTGTTTCCGTTTCTCGAGAAGAGGACCACGAAAACAATCTCACTTGGCATCGATTCAACTTCTGAATATAGATATATTTCTAATTCTTTGGAAGTAAAGATAAAATCGCCTTTGGTATTCCTGCGCAGCCTTCTATCATCTCAAACAGATTTAATTTAATGAAGGTGGGGTCTGACGTAGGCAATTTTAAAGTATGTGAAACTTGTCGGAATCTACGTATCGGAAAGTACACTGTGAGGAATTTCTGTATGAATTTCGTAAAAATTACTGTGAAGCAATCGACATATACTTTTTGTATGATAAAATGCAACTTCCTTAATATTTGAACCTTAATGTAACAGGTTTAAAAAAAATTCTCGAAATCTCTGAACTTTCATGGCCAAAAATATAAGACTCAATTTCAGATACAGAATATTTCGAAAAAACAGGCAAATTATCATCAAATTGGATAATGATTTGATTCGAAAACGAGTCTACACTGTTACAATGTTCCTGAATTGAACTTAAATAAAAAATCCCGAAGTAAAATGTTCGGCAAGTCAGATACGTAAATCAAGCTACCCGCAAGGCGTGCAAAACTCTCGGTTAGAAAGCCGCGCGTTTCTCGAGCTTATGACAAAATTAACGCAAGGTTTGGTGGCCCAAAGTTGAGCCAAGTGTTCAGATTGAGTGTTCGGCAAGAGACAGACAGGAAGTAGAACCGACGACACGGGCTAGTGAGATACATTTGAAAATACAGTTCCGTAAATTCTATATTCCTCTCAAATAAATTTCATAATGGGCGAAAATTTCCAACGACGGTACTGAAAATTCAAACACAGTCACTGAAATCATGACATGTCTTTTGAATTGCCAAAATAGTTTGATAAATTGCAAAGAACGATATCAATATTGAGATACAGTGATTGTAAATTCATTGCGTTTCTTCAATAATTCCATTCAAATCACTAGGATTGGTGAATTTAATTCTTGTTTGTATAAGAAACTTCAATCGATCGCAACTCGTCAGTCACAGCAGTTAAAAGAAAAAAGCAAACTAGGATCAAATATATTTCCGGGTCACGGGAATCGAGGAGTACATGTATCCTGCTACTTCACATTGCTTGGGAATCAATTTATTCACAAGCCGGAAGCTTCGTCATTCGGAAAAACTCTGTGTAGAGACAAAAACGAGAATTCTTCTCCACGTAACATTAATACACATCGCAGCTCAAGGGGTTTCAGAACGTCGAATTATAAATGAGGAAAATAAATATCCCCAGGGAATTATACTCTTTAGTAAATTTATTTCTTCACGATCTGCAGGTATAACGAAGTTGGTCGGAGAACTGACGAACACCAAGTACAGGGTGTAAAAAAGTGCTGAAAAAAAATAAAGATGTGAAAAAGTGCCAAAAATAAAAAATGACAAATAATATTTTTTTTAACGTGAAATATTTACAATTTGAGGATATCAATTGTGAAACAGGACACGTACCTTAGCCCGAGCTTTGAAGAACTTTAAACAAAGCTACTATAAATCAGAAATATTGTGATAAGAAGTGTCTGCAATGCAGCACAGTTTTCACACACCTAGATTCTCCTTGATTAAACTCTGGGCATAGAACGTATCTGAGAGCACATTTTTTCTTTCCAGTGAAAAAAAGACACTGGCGATTTTTGCTGCTAAACTTTTATCACAATACAATTACGAAGTTTTTATTAGTTCCGTTGTTTTTTTCTGTCATGTTTTTGTTTTTGTATTGTTGAGAACGAAGCACACGATCGGGATATCTGAAAAGTTCTGGGCCGCCAAGCGCACGTGGTGTCGCGTTGTGGCCTCGCGGACGACTGGCTGCCGCGGGCCGCCCGACCCGCTACTGACTCACTCTACTGCCGTCCTTCCTGTGACTGCACAGCTTTCAGGCGCCTTTGCGCGACTCTTGACGCGCGACGCTTGTAGCATGAAATAAGATATTTTTGAGGTTTTCTTCTCAAATCTACTTATAGAAACTATTGTTTTAGTATATTCGTTGTGAGCATAAAAATTCGGTCACGTGTGCGAGTAGTGAGAGAATTATTGTCAAAGACCAATGAGTTATCTATAGTTCAGTTCTTTCGGTTGAGAGATGAGAGCAAATCCTATTGATTGGAATCAAGATCATCAGAATCCGTTAATTCTTTTTCGGGTTATCGTCGTAGTTGGATAAGAAAATCATCGAACACATAGACACACTAATGTGGTTCCTCCGAAAATGAGACCACAAACCTCGTATTTTGATTTCTTGAGTGATTATAATCAACTTCCCTTATCTGCGAAAAGACAAAGCGAGAGGTTGATTTTTAGGCACGATCGTTAAAAACGGAGTGCCTTATACATTCGCCATCGCGAAAAACGTCGGATCGAGTAAAAATTCCAAAATCATGTAGGGAGCACGTTTTGGCACCTGGGTAGTCGTTTTCGAGCATTTTCAACAGTGGTGTATGTGACCCCCCCATTTCTTGTAAACACGGTTTCAGCCAAACCGCTGAACCGATTTTGATTAAATTTGCACTGGATACTGTTTTCAGCCTGCAGATGTGCAATTTTGTTTGTGTACTCGATCCGACTTCCGGTTCAGAAATTGCGATTGATAACTTTGTCAATATTGAAGATACAACAGCGAGCTTTGGAATGCAGTCTTCTGATCACGAATCAAAATTTTGGGAATTTTTGAGGATTTTTCCGGCACCTGCGTCTCGGTGTCAAATCGTT
>JAFFZH010006506.1:0-14482 GCA_018420115.1 Euura saliciscinereae
TAGCGCGTCAAGCCAATCAGAAGCGTGGGGCAACACTTCTGATTGGCTTGACGCGCTAACGCGTGCGTTTTAACGCACAGTAACGCGTATATGGAAACTAAGGGTCCTTGAGACACCGTCATACTATTGGTGTCTTCCCTTAGATCCGGCCAATCATGTCGCCGTGAGAGACACAGAGTCCACCGCGCATCAGCCTCGCGTCGATCATCTGTATGTCTGTACCGGACAGTTTCCGGGTACGAAAACTATCCAATATGTCGCCGTTTTAGTTTCCTGTTACCGCCACGCTAGTACGCTACTCCGAAGCCATTTCCCGAAAAATGAGCTTTGTTTGACTCGATGAATTGATATCGCGGTGAAAATCGAAAGGTGAGTCAACACAATCACTGCTATTAAATACCCGATTCGGTTGACCATAATTCACGTCAAATCCTCACCAACAATTTTTTGTCCACGTCTCGGTGTTACCACACGTGGGAGGTTAGCCACTACCGAATGCCGGCATTTTTATAGAACACAGATCGACGATGATCAACGCTTTTGAATAGTGAGAGAATAGTTTAAAAAATCCCCAATTCCTTTTTTTTTAATCGAATTAGTGTTTATATCGTATCTTCAAATCCGTTGAATGTATAAAATCGATTGATAAAAAACAAGGAAACTCCATTGCGCGGCAAATTCGGCTTCTCTCTCTCTCTCTCTCTCTCTCACACCAAACGGTCAACGGTTTTACTAATCGAGTAAATCGATATTTACAGAATTACAAACGAAGTCGAAGTCATCATCGTCGTTCGAAATTTGAAAATAAACATATAACGTCGAGAAAATGACTAAAGCAAAGCCAATGACGCCTAAGAGTCAGGCATCGACGCCTAAGGGAAATTTGAAGGGTGTTAAAAACACGCCGATTGGCAAGAATAAGACACCAAAATTCAAGGCGACGCCGACTGGCAAAGTTCATATGGTAAATAAAACGCCAAAAAGCGCGGGTAAAAAGAACAACTCTCCGTCATTAACGCCGATGAACAACCAAGGAAACGGAAAAGCGTTGACTCCCGCCAACAAACAGACTCCGGGAAAGAAGAATCAGAATCTGAACCTGAACACACCGAAGGGTCAAAAATCGCCGACAGAGGAGCAGCTGAAGCTGAAGGCCGCGCAGATTGTGGATCACGACGAGTCTGACGACGAGTCTGACGACTCTGAGGACGACATCAACGAAGGCGTTGAGATAAACGAAGAAGTCAGCGACGAGGAGGCGGACAGCGACGCGGAGGAGGAGGAGGAATCTGACGAGGAAAACGGAATCACTGAAATACTAGGAAACAGTTTGGCAGACGAGTCCGACGACGATGACGAAGACTTTGACGACGACGATGACGACGAGGAGGAGAACAAAGGAATAAAAAAGTTCAAAGGGCTGAAGCCTGATGAAGAGGAGGAAGATGACGACTCTAGCGAAGATGACGAGGATTCTCCAAACAATTCGGGACTCGGACTGAAAGCCTTGCTCGGACAGAGTCTGGCGGACGACGATGACGACGAAGATTTTACAGACAACGAAGAGGAGGAGGACGACGACGACGATATCAGCGACGACGAGGAGGAGGAGGAGCTCGGATCGTCGCCTTTGAAGAAACAAATACAAGTCGAAGACGAAGATGACGACGAAGATGATAGCGAAGATGCGGAAGATGACGCAGAAACGTCAAAGCTTTCTGTATTGGAGGACGAGGATGACGATGACGAATCTGACGAAGATCTCGACGCCTCTAAGGAAGAAGAAGATTCCGGCCTCTTGACGCCAGAGGAAAAGGCGGAGAGGGAAAAGAGGTCCGTTTACGTCGGGAATCTTCCGAAAAATGTACAGAAAGCTAAACTTCAGGCATTGTTCAAACAATTTGGACCGGTAGACGCGGTCAGGATAAGAGGCGCCTTTGGAAAGGACGCGACGATATCGAAGAAAGTAGCGGCTATAAAGAGGGAAGAAATCCATCCAGACGTACCCTGCATCTATGCTTACGTCAGATTCGAAGAAGAAGAATCGGCCAGGAAGGCGCTCGCTCTTAACGGACACAAACTGGACAATTTCTACCTCAGAATCGACCTGGCCAGCGGAGAAGGACCAAAACCAGACACGAAGAAGGCCGTCTTCCTCGGGAATCTATCCTTCAAACTCGGCGACAACGCAGTTTGGGCGCATTTCGCTGACTGCGGTAAAATCGAGTCGGTGAGAATCGTCCGAGACAGGAGAACGGGAATGGGAAAAGGATTTGGCTACGTAAACTTCGAAACGTCCGATTCCGTCGCCTTGGCGCTTAAACTGAACGGGACTTCTTTGCTGAATAGAGAACTCAGGGTACAACCCTGCTCCGATAAACCACAGAAGAAGCAAAGAACCGCGGGACAAAAGAGGCCGAATCCCGATTCCGGGAAGGGAAATTCACCTAAAAAACTTAAAGACGGTGCCGGCGATGCGGTTTCCGTAGCTACCCACAACAGCCAAAACGCGGAGCGAAGGAAAGAGAAGCGATCTCAAGGAGAGCAGCAGAGGCAGACCGGAAATGGAAAGCAGGGTGGTGGCGGATTCCAGGGACAGAAGGCTGATAACAAGAAAAAATCAAAATTTAATAAATTTGACAAAAAGAAGAAGCAAATCGCAGCTAAATTTGCCGCTAAACCGAAGAAACATTCGGCCGATTAGATTCTAGTTGTATATTTATAATTATCCACCGAACTAGGTCTTTGTCATTAATAATTACTTGTTTCTTTTTCTTTTCTTTTTTTTATACATGTTATACATGGTATTGTTATTATTATTATTATTATACGTCCGAACACATGATTCATTCTAACTATACGAAATAGTTTTAGGATAATTTTTGATTATACTCGATAACCGTGTGTGTATCACGATCACGTGTCTACTGATACATTATTTTACAATAGATATTCGTTGTGTGTATTATGACGCAGGTAAACTGTATATAAGTACTGACCAGACCAGATGATGATTACATGTAGAACGAATTTTTTTTTAATAATAAATGTTCTTACTGGTTTCAAATAATACGTAGTTTATTTTTCATAACTTTCTTAATATGATTTGCACTTGGAATTTTCAAACGCTATTTTCTCAGCCAAAACACATTCGTTTGATGTGAAATTGATATCAGTGACGTAGAAAAACCTGACGAAGGGCTTGATAATCGTGGATTTTCGAAAATCGAGACGTAATAACAGTTTTTCCACAATATTGTTCTGTAATCCAAGGAAGTTCTGCCTCTCCCCACGAGGGGCAGCACCTCCTTGGGTTACAGAACAATATTGTTACACAAAATTCTGATTATGTCTTTCGATTTTCGAAAATCCACGATTGGCAGGCCCTTCATTAAGTTTTTCTACGTCACTGATATCAATTTCACATCAATCGAATGTGTTTTGGCTGAGAAAATAGCGTTTGAAAATTCCAAGTGTAAATCATATCGAGGTCACGTGACTTTCATTTCACGTTAAGGATGTATTGGCCGTACAATCTCAACCAAAAATGATTCTCGTCGGCAAATTGAGTACTTTATGATAAGATAAAAATCGGAAGAAAATCAATCGTGATAAAGATGATAAGAGTATTAATTTTGAATAATAATAATGCCCGAAAGTTATCAATGAATTGTTTAAACAAAACATTGTTTAACAAATTCTCTGGTAACGTTATTTTTTTTTCATCTCAAATAAATGCCCTAATTTTTCTGAACACACATGCATTTTTTAAGAATTTTGTCACTATTTTGAAATTTCCGTTTTCGAAAATTTGTAAAGGCTGTATTCACGAAAATATTTGTGCCACGCTCCGGAAACTTCGGAATTGTGATTTACATCGTTTTCACAAAAACATATCGAAAATTCATATTTTTTTTTCATTTTTCGTTCTAAAATAAGTCCAATGAAGTCTTCGATATGGTGACGATCATGATAGACATGCTGTCGAAGCGGTGAGCCCGTTCGCCTGAGGCGAGCAACCGGAGGTACACCGTATAATTCGATTTGAGGTGAAACTCCGGTTGCCAGCGTCAGGCGCAGACGATGTCAGAGTACGTGAATTCAATTTTGAAGTCTGCGATTAAGCCGTGGTTGCAAAAACTAGAAAATTATAGATTAATTGAAATAATTATCGCTGGCGAAAATTCCAAATCTATTCATAGGTTCGACGAGGAATCAGGAAAGAACTCTGTAGCAGTAGCAATTACGAGGGGGAAATAACTCGAGATTGGAGTGACACATCAATTTTTGGGTTGAAATAATTCAGAATAATTCATTCAATTCAGAGTAATTCAATGTAATTCAACTTAATTCAATGTAATTCACGGTTAATTCAGGTAATTCTCGTTAATTCAAGTAATTCACTTTCAATTCAGGTAATTCTCATTAATTCAAGTAATTCACTGTTAATTCAGGTAATTCTCATTAATTCAAGTAATTCACTGTTAATTCAATGTATTTCACTGTTAATTCAGGTAATTCACTGTTAATTCAGGTAATTCTGGTTAATTCAAGCCATTCAATTTTAATTCAGATAATTCTCATCAATTCACGAATTATTCACTGTTAATTTAAGTAATAAACTTTTAATTCAGGTAATTCAAGTAATTATCGTTAATTCAGGTAATTCTCGTTAATTCAGGTAATTCTCATTAATTCAAGTAATTCTCGTTAATTCATTGAATTACGAATTAATTCACGGACTATTGACACGTCAATTCAAGTAGTTATTTCCCTCTCGAGCAATTATGTCTTCGGTTACAGAATTTGAACAGGTGCTGCTGGAAGCCTTCCTGAAGAGCTGATCATACAGAATTCTTGTTGGCTTGAATTTCATGCTATGTGCCAGTTGACTACTTATTCAAGACTCTGACGTCAGACCTGCAGTAGCATGTAGAAACATGCATTGCAGTCACTCGGCGATCTGCGGTCTGAAATTCAATGAGCCTGCAACGCATATTTTGAATCGTTCGTGGATCTGAATGCGATGTTTCTTTTCCATAGGCATCGACTTGATTCAAATGTAAGGGGAAAAGAACTCAAATGAAACGTCGGGTGCCAATATTTCGATATTCCTGATCAGGTTTTATTCATTGTTACAATCATGCGCATGACGTGGTGGTCCATGGTTCCGACGTAAAGAACACGTGCGTCGAGATGAAGCCATACTCGACGGGCCAATCATATAGACACTGCGGACCATTAGGAACTGTCGCTATGATACCTCTTGGCACTGGAAACACGTCATTCCAGGTTCGATTTACCACCGAACCGGTTCCGAATACTTGATGTCCAACGGCAGTAAGGGTTTTATTTTGAAATAATAGGAACCAAGGCATGAAGTTTTCACAGGCTGTAGTATTATACATGTCGTAATAGTAGTGAGTACCTGAAATGCGGACGTGATAGTATGTTTCGATTTAACAAAAAGTTACAATCATGTTGTGTTGTAAAGATTTTCATCTGACGCTGAGATATTGGGAAAATAATCGGAGCTCACCCATCGTTGGAATGCAGCCCTGTTCCGTCCACACAGGATCGAGGTCTGGTAGATTCCGGGGAACTTCCACGTATTCGTCGGTGGTTTCAAGCCAAACTCCCTCAGACCCAGTGAGATTATTCCATGTTCCACAGTGGCCACCAGATTTGATATCGGCTACGAAAAGTTAATTTACATCGATATCAAGTATTATGACATCTGCATGCCTTCGTATGCGTACGAAATTGTAACATTTTCAAAGTGTTGAAGTTCGAAATTCGTTATTGGTACCGAAATAAAAATACTGTGTGAATTAGAAAAGCAGTGCCACTGACCAGGATTTCGGGTCCAAACGACGCTGGTCCAAACATTTTTATTAAACATTGTCTTGATTCGGTAAACATTTATTCGTGCCATATTGTATATGCTTTGCATGTTCTCAACATCGCTCACTAATTCGCCGAGCTAGAATGAAAAATTACATCCACAACGTGTGACAATAGTGCCTTCCATATGTGACAGAAATTGAGCTATACCTGAACTCCGGCAATGATACCGCATTTATCGAACAAGACACAGAAACGAGGATCAGCCGGCAAGCACCAGGTATCCACCTTCAGGGACCGTTTTACACGGGCATTGACCCAACCTGCGGATACAGCATCTCTTCGTGTACGTGGAATTGGGAAGAAGCTGTTCAATCTTTCAGGATCTGATGCCGGCGCTCGCCACGTCGCTGTAACGAATAATGAAAAATCAATAATACCCAGAAGCAAAGAGTGACAAATATCAATTAACTCACCCACAAGATCATCCCACTCGATTGTCGCAGCGACAAGAGCTGAAATTCAAGCACATTCATTCGAGTCCGTGAAAGAATCATTCTCAAATCTTCAGGCAGGTATGTTTCAAAGATTTTTGCAACAAATCGCAGATACGTAGGGACATTATGTAATATTCAACACGCGCCTTGACTACATCACTGAGTTATCATTTCTACTTGAGACATTTCTTTTTATCTTGGAATCGAGTCTTTCATGATGTATAATAATGATACCTAATTCGTTACCAATAAGGATCACTTACTCAAGGTAGAAAACAGCAGAGCAATCGTCTTCATGGTGATGGCGACTGTAATTGTTCGCATTCGTCGAGGTATATATAGGCGCGTTGCGGCCGACTTTTGCACACGAATTTTTCTACCGCGTATGAAAGTCGTCTCCCAATTTTTGGATGCAGTCTGCATCATTGACGTATGTTTGAACATTAAACTTTCCAATGTTTGCAGTTTGAAGACGTTCGCGTTAGTCTGCAAAATATTGATCTGTACTATAATGAATCCGCCTCATCGCATGCAGTTGTTCAAGCATTATCATATAATTCGACGTTTTGCATATTGAATAGCAATCGAATCCGTGAAAAATCCGAGGATTCAATTACCTAATTTTATCATTATTCATATTCCACAAAGTTTCGTATCTTTTTCGGAATCGAGTTGCACGTGATGAACAATATGTATGACTTTGAGGCATATACAGCAGAAATGAGGACTTTCTCCCTAAAATTGTTGAAATTCGTTAGGAGGCATGTATCGACGTACAACATTGTTCGATCTGAGCACACAAATTTTTCCACACTGTTGGAAATATCTTGGAATTTCTTATAAAACGGTCATGAAATTCACAAACAGTGGTGATTGAAATGAAATTAATAATCAACATAGTGAAATTTCATATTTGTGACTTTATATTGAAATAATATGAGAATAAAAATATATTACACTGAGTATCAAATTTATGAAATTGTTTTGGAGATTCAAGACATATTACGATTCATTTTTAGTCCCATCCAATTATAATTGTGAAATTTTCATTTTTCGGTTGATTATGCAATATTCTATGATCTGATCCAGCAATTATTGTAGCAGTCGAAACCCATTTTTGAATTAAATTATACTGGATTTTCATATCATTCTGTACATGAAATTTAGTATAATCTTGGCTTTGAAATTTCAGGATGATTTTGAATTTTCAAAACTGTTATATGGATTCGAATATTGAAAAAGTTCAATTTTAATCTACAAATATTATATATTGATCGCTTCACATACATTTTTATTAAACTTCAAACAGAAATTCCTAACAGTGATCGGTATATATTTGCAGTTGTCACATGGGTCTTTTTATTGTTTCAGTATTGAAGATTACAGAGTTTTGCTTGTACAGCTGAATTTACATTATGGCAACATCTTCATTTTGAAGTTTTTGGCTATAGCACGCTTATACAATTGACTATTGTCAATATAGCGAGTGAGGTGGATGTCCTCACGCATACACTATCCGGTAAAGACTTGTGTCTTTAAACCTTAAAAAACAATTCTACTGATCAATGTAGTGTCTTTCTGCCATGATATAATTTCCATTTATTCCATACATGAACGGTATGGCCGATTCCGCTATCTATTCTCGGGGGTCAAGGAGCGGTTTTACCGACCGAGAAGTTTCTACTCCCGCTGCACTGTGGGAGTGAAGACAGTGAATAAAGAATTTATCTACCAGTCTGCTTTGCCGTACCGACCAAAAGACCGTGAATAAAGAATTTATCTCCCTAGGTGTCTAAGAATTTATCTCCCCACTGATCTGCCCGCGAAGTCGGCTTCCGTTCATGTATGGAATAAAATATCGTGTGCACCACGGTCGCATTAGCTTTGCCCCCTTGTTGCACAATATACTATTTTAAGTTGGAAGACTCAAAATTTGATGAGAAAAAATTATCAGGCCCCCGGGAATCGAACACGGGTCTCTTGGATGCCAATCCGCCTAGTCGCCCGAAGAACCTTGCATTCTTATTTAGTCTCATCATCTTTCTGTGAAAAATCCGTGAAAAATCCTTGTGACCGAGCGAGCTCACAAGTTGACAAGTGGCGCCGCTTAGTGGTCAAATATCTAACCAGCCGCAGGGCCTTATATCAACGAGGAAGACTGGCGGTTATTAGCTGATATTTATCTCGAAACACAGCGTTTCTAACCAAAGAACTGTCTTTTCCGATGTATGATAGGGAAAGAGTTATTTTTGCATCGTCAGTTGTTGAGATATCTACAGAAACACCGAGAAAACAGGTATTTAAGCCACTGAAATGCTGCCGCGGGCAGAACAATTCATTGCGATTGGTTCATGTTGTGCTTCCGGTAGCGTATGATTGGTTGAGCATTGGCGTAGGCAGGGGAAATCCCCTGCGGCTCGGGACATATATGACCTGTAGAGGCTGATTTGGCGCTAATGTCGATTCCTCGCACGGTCCCTATTACAATCCCGAAATCTGCTCGTGTTATTAGTTTTCATCTTTTATTGCAGCAGGGAATGAAGCTCCAAACGCGAATATTTCAACGTTCATAAAATATTTATTGTATTCTCATATCGATGTAATCTTGTGGATTGTTACAATCATGCAGGGCATGTTATCGTCCATGGCTCCGGAGTGAAGAACATGTGCATCGAAATTACGCCATTGTACGCGTCTGACCAGTCATACAGACACTGGGGACCATTGGGGATCCCAATCCTGACTTGGGCTGTGCTAATATTCTCGTACCAGACTCGATCCTGCGAGGTGCGCTTTCCGTACGATTGGAATCCGATACCACTCAGGGTCTGCCCCTGGTACAGCAAGAACCACGGCTGAAAGTCTTGGCAGGCTGTCGTATTGCGCGTGTTGTAGAAGTAGTGCTGACCTGAAACGTGAACCAACACCGTCGATGTAATTCGAGAGAATTTGGAGTCGAACGATGGAAATCAGGCGAAAGCTCACCGATGGTTCGAATGCAGGCTTCTCTGACCCAGATAGAATCGAGGCCTGTTAGAGTCCTGGGAATTTCTAGATAACCGCGTTTCGTTTCGAGCCAGACTCCTTGAGTCCCGGTAAGATTGTCCCACGTTTGAGAACGGCCACCTCTCGCGAGATCGACTACAAAAATACAATTTAGTCGTCAAAATGACTTGTATCAAATTACGAATCAGATACCCTGGTGAAAATAATTACTACGAAATTTTGACGATTTTCGATGATTTCTTTTAACGAAAATTGAAACACATTCGTAGTTTTTCGTAGAAATTATTCACACCAGGACAAGATGTGCGACTGACCAGGGTTTTGGGTGAAAGCAGTGCTGAGCCAAACCCTTCTACCGAATATCGTCTCGATTCGGAACTCATCGACTCGTGACATGTCGTAAAAACTCTGCACGTCCGTAACGTCGTCGACTAAAATACCCGCCTGAAGCAACGATAATCGATGCGATGAATTATCCGTTTGAAATACACGCGAACTAATCGTATGGTCATGTAGGTATACCTGAACTCCAGCAACGTGACCGTACGAATCGAACAGGACGCAGAAACGAGGATCATCTCTCAAGCACCACGTCGATACCTTGCAGAATTGTTTCAAACTCGCCATGACCCAACCTGCAGATACAGCATCCGGGAGTGTGCGTGGAATCTTCAAGAAGATTTTCGTGTGCTCAGGATCTTTTGAGTTCAAGTCCCATCTCACTGAAACAAACGCCGAAGAATAGGATGCGGTGGGTGAAATTCAACCCGAATTTCTGTTACTTACCGCGAAGATCTGACCACTCAAGAGCGGAGGCTGAAGCTGAAACAAAAAAATAACGCGGATCAATCATCATCTTATAGCATGATCCGTCTTTGCTAATATGAGTTCATGTAATCGTTTATACAACGAACGATGCTCCGGTTCTTTGTGCCATATGTTTCCCAGCTCTAGCTTTACACGTCAGAAATTATTTGTTGAGAGTGAGAATTATGCACTGATTTTGGTACAACATTCGAACAAGCAGATGTCACATTGAATCGGAACAATTTCAAAGACTTGAGACGTGAAACGCATAGAATTTAAATGACAGTTTACCAGCGATCACCAACAACAGAGCGACCGTTTTCATATTCGCTGGTAGAATTCTGTACTGACTAATAAAAGAAGACGAAGAAGGGCAAAATGTTCGTGGTATATATACCCTGTGAGTACCGGTATTTGATCACGAATTTTTTTGTTGTTGTAGACAAAATTGGAGACAATACGCTTGTCTTGTATTATAACAAGTGTGCAAACCATTCGATTGAGTAAACATAGAGTAGGAAATTTGTGAGGGTATTTTTCCAAATCGATATTTGCTTTCCTTCAGACATATCGTTCTGACATGTTTCCGAATAATCATGAGAAACACGTTGAACGCTCTGCAGACTGTATTTTTACTGATTTTTCAATTTTTGTTTGCAGTCGAAATGAGACAAATTTAAAGTGATTTTTTGGTCAATCGCAGAGAATCAAGGAGAGTATAACGGATATTCCTGGGCTTGAAGTGTGTGACTCGAGACCAAAACTCGGAAAACATTAAAAGTTTCCAAATTTGATGACACACAAAACGTAAAGATCTAGGAATATACTTCGAGTCGAGAAACATCTGTATGTATTTGTACAGTTTGTACATAAAAGATGGAAAATATATAGAAGGACCACTTCTACAGAGTCAAACAATCCACGTAGTCTGAAGAATTCGAACAATTTTGGTTGCTGCCACGATGAAGACGATTTTTCTGCTGCTATGTACCCCGAATTGCTAACATATTGTACGTCGCTGGTTATTATACATGATGATACAAATTATATTCTGAAATGGAAGTAATAATCCAGTGATTCCATCAAAGTAAGCCTCAAATGATGAACAACTTTTCTTCTCTGAATTTGGCACAATGAAATGCAAAGAGTTAATTTTATCAAATGTTCACATTTCAAGATGTCCCAACACGTTGCGTTCTAAAATAAGTCTTCGACACGGTTACGATAATGATGAGTGTGCGATGTCCCATGGTTCGCAATTTTGCAGTCTGCGATAAACCAGCTTGACGCTGGAAAATTATAGAATTATTTTAAATAATAACCGCTAGTAAAAATTCTAAACGTATTCAGAGGAAATCAGGAAGTAACTCTATAGCAGTAGCAATGTCTTTGGTTACAGAATTTGAACAGGTGCTGCTGAAACCCTTACTGAAGAGCTGATACAGAATTCTTGTTGACTTAAATTTTGTGCTCATTACCAGCGCACTAATTATTCAAGACTCCGAGGTCAGACCGGCAGTAAAATGTGGAAACAGTCTGAAATTCAATGAGCCTGCAACGCATATCTTGAATCGTTCGTGGATCTGGATGCGGTGTTTCTTTTCCATATAGCCATCGCAATCTTCGATACCATAATTCTATAAGTCGTAGGGTACCCTACGTAGATGGAAATTTCACAACTTTGAACACTATTGAATGAAATTGTTCAGAGACTTGATACAAATATTGTATGAGAACATTCGAAACATGGGTGTAATAAAACATGGGGCGTCAATATCTCAACACTACGAATTTATTCTTTATTGTTTCGGAATAATATGCGGAATAATCTTTACTGTTTCACATGGTTGCAATCATGAGCATGTCAAGGTCCATGGTTCCTTGATGAACCACACATGTACCGAAGCCAGGCCATACTTGACGGGCCAATCATATAGCCACTCAGGACCGTCGGGAACCACCGCTTTGACACCGCCGTTTACTGGAATCACGTCATCCCAGAGTCGATCTATCACCGTGGGTTTTCCAAATACTTGATGTCCGACGCAAACAAGTTTCTCATTATGATACAATGGAAACCAAGGCTGGAAATCTTGACAGTCCGTAGTCTTATACAGCTTGTAATAGTAGTGAGTACCTGAAATGCGGACCATTAGCATACAATGTACGAGTAATATCTGAATCTTCGATCTGACAAAAAGTTACAACCACGTTACGTTGTAGAAAAAAAATAAAAAAATTGTAGCTTACCCATTGCTGGAACGCAGTTTTGTTTTGTCCACGCAGGGTCGAGGTCCTTTAGATTCAGGGGAATTTTTACGTATCCATTGGTCGTTTCGAACCAGACTCCCTCAGTCGCAGTGAGAGTATCCCATTTTCCACAATAGCCTCGAGATTTGAGAACGGCTACGAATTTACATAAGTATCAGGTAATGGTGGTATTTCAATGTAACGAATCGGAAGGAGAAAATGCTTCCGATATCGAATGACGGAATAAGAATTTCGTAAATTGAAAATTGTACACTGAAAAAGCAGCCCCACTAACCAGGATTTCGGATCCAAACGACGCTGGTCCAAACATCTTGATGGAACATTTTCTTGATTTTGTAATAATTTATTCGTGACATATTGTATACGCTTTGCAGATTCTTAAAGTCGCTTACAAATTCGCCGATCTGGAATGACAAATTACATGATTAACTTGTAACAATGTGCCTTCCATATGTGACAGAATTCCAACTTTACCTGAACTCCAGCAACGGTACCGAATTTATCGAACAACATACAGACGCGAGGATCATTCGGCATGCACCAGGTAGCCACCTTCAGGGATTGTTCCATACGTGCATCGACCCAACCTGCAGATACAGCATCCGGGAGTGAGCGTGGAATCTCGAAGAAGATTTTCTTGTGCTGAGGATCTTTTGAGAACAACTTCAAGTCCCATCTCACTGAAACAAACGCCGAAGAATAGGATGCGGTTGGTGAAATTCAACCCGAATTTCTGTTACTTACCGCGAAGATCTGACCACTTAACAGCGGAGGCTGAAGCTGAAACAGAAAAATAACGCATAGCATGATCCGTCTTTGCTGATCTGAGTTCATGTCATCGTTTATAGAGCGAACGATGCTCCGGTTCTTTGTGCCATATGTTTCCCAGCTCTAGCCTTACACGTCAGAAATTATTTGTTGAGAGTGAGAATAATTATGCACTGATTTTGGTACAACTATTGAACAAGCAGATGACACATTGGATCGGAACAATTTCAAAGACTTGACACGTGAAAGCATAGAAATTAAATGACAATTTACAAGCGATCACCAACAACAGAGCGACCGTTTTCATATTCCCTGGCAGAATTCTGTACTGACTAAAAAAAGAAAACGAGAGGAGGCAAAACGTTCGTGGTATATATACCCTGTGACATATCGTTCTGACATGTTTCCGAATACTCATGAGAAATAATGAGAAATAATGTTTAATGAAGAAATTTTTTTGAAATAAAAGCAATAATTAATTATTGGACAAAAAACATAAAAAATTATAACGTGTCAGTCAAATTTTGAGTTATTTCCCTCTTGATATAAAGATATTTTTACCCGTGGAACTTATGGTTTATTGATTACTCACCAACGATCATCAGAAGCAGAGCGATGGTCTTCATCTTTGTCGAATGAATTTACTCTCTGATTGAACGACTATTATAAGCTCATGTCCATCGTGTAATCACTGGCCGTGTGCAAAAATATTTCTGAAACTATCGATGTTCTGAGTATGTCATAAAATTTTGAGCTCTGAGACACGACCGCATAGACAAGAATGCTATTGATAATTTATATTGCTCATTCAATTTTGATTACTTTTTGATGTTTGGCTCGTGAAGCCATAAAATTCTGAAACGTGATTCAATTTCATTATCGCTACACGACTTTTTTCACGTGCACATTGTAAGTAATTTCCCTATTTATCTCTGTCAACTGCAAAACTACATACTATATCGCGGGTCTAATGGCGTAAGGTCGTGAGCGCCAAAAACGCGATTTTGGTGGCAAAAGGTCGTATAATTTTTTTTTTCACGCCATTCGCTCTGAAAACGGTCAAAACGTATAGATCAATTGAAATTACGAGATCGAAAAATGTTAAAGGGCAAAAGGTCGTAGGTTTGGCGGATACGTCGTTCTTGCATTACAATTTTCAAGGAAAATTAAAAACCAACGTGAAGGCAAAACGTCGTATTATTTTTTTTCATCACTTTTAATGATTTTTCCAAATAGCTGTAAAAACTCGTAAAACGCAAAGATAAATTGAAAGAACGACCATTTAAAAA
>JAFFZH010006506.1:14492-32236 GCA_018420115.1 Euura saliciscinereae
CTCGTAAAACGCAAAGATAAATTGAAAGAACGAGCATTTAAAAAAAATTCGATAAGAAATATTGGTAGTTAAAAGCAGAAGGTCGTGAGCGCCATTTTTTTCTATTTTTTTTTATTCTTCATGATTTTTTCAAATAGCTGTAAAAACCCGTAAGACTGTACGTATACCTCGACGAATGCAAACAATCACAGTCTCCATCACCATGAAGACGATTGCTCTGCTGTTTTCTACCTTGAGTAAGTGATCCTTATTGGTAACGAATTAGGTATCATTATTATACATCATGAAAGACTCGATTCCAAGATAAAAAGAAATGTCTCAAGTAGAAATGATAACTCAGTGATGTAGTCAAGGCGCGTGTTGAATATTACATAATGTCCCTACGTATCTGCGATTTGTTGCAAAAATCTTTGAAACATACCTGCCTGAAGATTTGAGAATGATTCTTTCACGGACTCGAATAAATGTGCTTGAATTTCAGCTCTTGTCGCCGCGACAATCGAGTGGGATAATCTTGTGGGTGAGTTATCTCGAACAATGTAATTGATATTTGTCACTCTTTGCTTCTGAATATCATTGATTTTTCATTATTCGTTACAGCGACGTGGCGAGCGCCGTCATCAGATCCTGAAAGATTGAACAGCTTCTTCCCAATTCCACGTACACGAAGCGATGCTGTATCCGCAGGTTGGGTCGATGCATGTGTAGAACAGTCCCTGAAGGTGGATACCTGGTGCTTGCCGGATGATCCTCGTTTCTGTGTCTTGTTCGACGAATGCGGTATCATTGCCGGAGTTGAGGTATGGCTAAAATTCTGTCACATATGCAAGGCACTATTGTCACACGTTGTGGATGTAATTTTTCATTCTAGCTCGGCGAATTAGTGAGCGATGTTGAGAACATGCAAAGCATATACAATATGGCACGAATAAATGTTTACCGAATCAAGACGATGTTCAATAAAAATGTTTGGACCAGCGTCGTTTGGACCCGAAATCCTGGTCAGTGGTACTGCTTTTCTAATTCACACAGTATTTTTATTTCGGTACCAATGACGAATTTCGAACTTCAACACTTTGAAAATGTTACAATTTCGTACGCATACGAAGGCATGCAGATGTCATAATACTTGATATCGATGTAAATTAACTTTTCGTAGCCGATATCAAATCTGGTGGCCACTGTGGAACATGGAATAATCTCACAGGGTCTGAGGGAGTTTGGCTTGAAACCACCGACGAATACGTGAAAGTTCCCCGGAATCTACCAGACCTCGGTCCTGTGTGGACGAAACAAGCCTGCATTCCAACGATGGGTGAGCTCCGATTATTTTCCCAATATCTCAGCGTCAGATGAAAATCTTTACAACATAACATGATTGTAACTCTTTGTTAAATCGAAACATTCTATCACGTCCGGATTTCAGGTACTCACTACTATTACGACATGTATAATACTACAGCCTGTGAAACCGTCGTGCCTTGGTTCCTACTATTCCAAAATAAAACCCTTACTGGCGTTGGACAACAAGTATTCGGAACCGGTTCGGTGGTAAGTCGAACCTGGAATGACGTGATTCCAGTACCAAGAGGTGTCAAAGCGGCAATTCCTAATGGTCCTCAGTGTGTATATGATTGGCCCGTCAAGTATGGCCTCATCTCGATGCACGTGTTCTTTACGTCGAAACCATGGACCATCACGTCATGCGCATGATTGTAACAATGAATAAAATATGATCAGGAATGTTGAAATATTGACACGCGACGTTTCATTTGATTATTTTTCCCCTCACATTTGAATCAAGTCTCTGAAAAATTTGATTCAATAGTGTTTAAAGTTGTGAAATTTCCATCTACCCCTCGACCTATAGAATTATGGTATCGATTAAGGCACTGATCCAAGATTGAAGAACATAATTATGATGAAAACTTATAGTCGTACGATTAATTCGCAATCAGACGTAATTTTCAGCCAGATCCTTCGAGTAACGGATGAATGAGGTTCTACTGTATTCACAAAATACTTAATAATTCATATAATAAATCACATACCGAAATCGGTCATAACTCGATGTGATTTATCATATGATTTATCATGTACGTTTTTTTACCACTTTTATCATATGAAGTTTTTTAGTAGGGGCAGCATTAACGTATGTTTGAACATTAGGCTTTGGAATGTTTGCAGTTTGCAGAATGTTCGCGTTGGTCGGCAAAATATTTACCTGTACTAATGAATCCGCCTCATCGCACCAGTTGTTCAAGCATTATCATATAATTTTCCCCACTGCCCGGTTGGCTGCCGTTCGGGTAAAGAGACTCGGCGAGTCTCAGCGGCGCCGTGCATTTGAAATATTTTTTTTAATGTACTTGGCGCGAGACTCTACCGAGTCTCTTGATACTTCGACGTTCCGCATATTGAATAGCAATCGAATCCGTGAAAAATCCTTTCTTTAATATCAGGAGAATTCATGTCGTGATCGCGGGTGCAGAAAGAAGCCTGAATTCGTTTTTGAACACACGAAATATAGAATTCCGAATCCAAGGGAAATTATTATCCACTTGAACTTTTTCAGTCACAGTATGTTCTGATGAAACACCTTCATATTGTTTCTCAACTTTCTCTGGTCAATTTCCTGATTCTTGGATTCTAGATTCAAAATCAACACTGCATGAACATTCCTATTTCGGATCATTCCGCATATTATTTTACGAATCAAAAAATCACGACGGATTATTATAATACTCGTATCTGCTCATATCATCAGTTTTTTATTCTTTCTTAGGGCAGGGAATGAAACTTCGACCACGAATATTTCAACGTTCATACAATATTTATTGTATTCTCATATCGATGCAATCTTGTGGATTGTTACAATCATGCAGGGCACGTTATCGTCCATGGCTCCGGAGTGAAGAACATGTGCATCGAAATTACGCCATTGTACGCGTCTGACCAGTCATACAGACACTGGGGACCATTGGGGATCCCAACCCTGACTTGGGCTGTGCTAATATTCTCGTACCAGACTCGATCCTGCGAGGTGCGCTTTCCGTACGATTGGAATCCGATACCACTCAGGGTCTGCCCCTGGTACAGCAGGAACCACGGCTGAAAGTCTTGGCAGGCTGTCGTATTGCGCGTGTTGTAGAAGTAGTGCTGACCTGAAACGTGAACCAACACCGTCGATGTAATTCGAGAGAATTTGGAGTCGATCGATGAAATCAGGCGCAAGCTCACCGATAGCACGAATGCAGGCTTCTCTGACCCAGATAGAATCGAGGCCTTTTAGAGTCCTGGGAATTTTTAGATAACCGCGTTTCGTTTCGAGCCAGACTCCTTGAGTCCCGGTAAGATAATCCCACCTTCGAGAACGGCCGCCTCTCGCGAGATCGACTACAAAAATACAATTTAATCGTCGAAATGACTTGTATCAAATTACGAATCAGATACGCTGGTGAAAATAATCATTACGAAGTTTTGACGATTTTTTATGATTTCGTTTTACGAAAATTGAAACACATTCGTAGTTTTTCGTAGAAATTATTCACACCAGGACAAGATGTGCGACTGACCAGGGTTTTGGGTGTAAGCAGTGCTGAGCCAAACCTTTCTACCGAATATCGTCTCGATACGGAACTCATCGACTCGTGACATGTCATAAAAACTCTGCACGTCCGTAACGTCGTCGACTAAAATACCTGCCTGAAGCAATGATAATCGATGCGATGAATTATCCGTTTGAAATACACGCGAAATAATCGTATGGTCATGTAGGAAAACCTGAACTCCAGCAACGTAACCGTACGAATCGAACAGGACGCAGAAACGAGGATCATCTCTCAAGCACCACGTCGATACCTTGCAGGATTGTTTCAAACTCGCCATGACCCAACCTGCAGATACAGCATCTGGGAGTATGCGTGGAATCTTGAAGAAGATTTTCTTGTGCTCGGGATCTTTTGAGTTCAAGTCCCATCTCACTGAAACAAACGCCGAAGAATAGGATGCGGTGGGTGAAATTCAACCCGAATTTCTGTTACTTACCGCGAAGATCTGACCACTTAAGATCAGCAGAGGCTGAAGCTGAAACAAAAAAATAACGCGGATCAATCATCATCTTATAGCATGATCCGTCTTTGCTGATATGAGTTCATGTAATCGTTTATAGAGCGAACGATGCTCCGGTTCTTTATGCCATATGTTTCCCAGCTCTAGCTTTACACGTCAGAAATCATTTGTTGAGAGTGAGAATTATGCACTGATTTTGGTACAACTGTCGAACAAGCAGATGACACATTGGATCGGAACAATTTCAAAGACTTGACTCGTGAAAGCATAGAATTCAAATTACAATTTACCAGCGATCACCAACAACAGAGCGACCGTTTTCATATTCGCTCGTAGAATTCTGTACTGACTAATGAAAGAAGACGAAAAAGGGCAAAATGTTCGTGTTATATATACCCTGTGACATATCGTTCTGACATGTTTCCGAATACTCATGAGAAATAATGAGAAATAATGTTTAATGAAGAACATTTTTTTAAATAAAAGCAATAATTAATTATTGGACTGAAAAAAAAATTACAACGTGTCAGTCAAATGCTGAGTTATTTCCCTCTTGATATGAAGATACTTTTACCCGTCGAACTTATGGTTCAATGATTACTCACCAACGATCATCAGAAGCAGAGCGATGGTATTCATCTTTGTCGAATGAATTTACTCTCTGATTGAACGACTATTATAAGCTCATGTCCATCGTGTAATCACTGACCGTGTGCAAAAATATTTCTGAAACTATCGATGTTCTGAGTATGTCATAAAATTGTGAGCTCTGAGACACGACCGCATAGACAAGAATGCTATTGATAATTTATATTGCTCATTCAATTTTGATTACTTTTTGATGATTGGCTCGTGAAGCCATAAAATTCTGAAACGTGATTCAATTTCATTCTCGCTACACGACTTTTCTCACGCGCACATTGTAAGTGATTTCCCTATTTATCTCTGTCAACTGCAAAACTATTGGCATCTTATTATACTCAAAACCTCACGCTCCTACCTTGTGGATCATTCCGTCGGAAAATGACAAATTTTGAAGAAGTGTAAAAATGTTCGCTAATATTAAGATTGTTGAAACAGTTCCGGTACGTCGGAGCTTCTTTATTTCATAGATGTGATACCTTCGTGATCAATTTAATGTTACGTTGTGACTTCTAGAGAGATCTAGAGAACGCCTCACGCCTGGTCACAAGCGTATAATTCTTAAAAGCTCGTAAGGATGAAGGGACATGTTAAGGATGTGGAAATATTATCATACTGCTCTGAGATCATTCAATATTCTCTACATAATTGGCCCAACTATTGAATTAGGTAGAATTAGGCTACTGAGAAGTACTGATAGTACCGCAGTACTCAAGTACAGCTAGTATTAACGCAGTACTTAAGTATAGCTGGTTACTATAGAGAGGTACTAGTACTACCTCATACTAGGTACTCTGTACTCGTACTACATATCTAGTAGGGAACGGCCTGATGGATATTATTCTTTATTATACTTACACAGTTGAAACAAATCTGTTAATTTTAACATCTTTTACCTGTCCCAGGAAGTCCACATAAATATTTCTGTCAATTTAACAGAACCCATTATTGTTAAACGTTTGCGGCAAAAACATGTCCGTTTTATTTTTTACAGATAATAAATGATGACAGATTTTCTTGTTAATTCAATAAAGAAGAGTCTCAGCGCAACAAGGAAATAATGTTAATTCGACAAAACTAATCTGTTATTGTATCTGATTCTCTACAAAAAAAAAAAAACACATGTTATCGCAACATTCGAAAAATGTTATTCGTAATTTACATCTTTTGAAATGTTGAATTCAACAGATCACAGCCGATTTCCAAATTCAAAAGGAAGGGAGCCTCTAATGGAAACGAGTTCCGAACTACAATCCGAATTTGTTATTCTCAACAGGAAAAAGAGTGACCATAATTTTTTTCAACAGTTGAAAAATACATTTTCAACTGTGTAGGTATAATGGTATAACAAATCTTCGTCCTGCAGTAGTGAATTTAATACAGTGCGGTTTAATACATTACAATTGCACTTATTATAGTCCATAAGAAGTAAATAATAGCTATCAAAGAAAGTTCTTACTCAATGTATAAAGCTGTTACTCAGTACATAATAAGTACTCGTGTATACGCCGTATGAGTAGGTAATTCTTATTAAAAGCTCGTAAGGATGAAGGGAATATGAACCGCGGACATGCGGAGGATGTAAAAACATGACAAAACTTACAATGCAAAAGACACTTTAATTCGCAGCTTGTACATTACATCAGTTCGAAATCGTGATCAGCATGACATGTTCCATGGTTCTGAAGTGAAGTAAATATGCAGTGAAATAACGGTATACTCAGCAACCCACTCTGGCAAACAAGATGGACAGGTGGGAATTGTCGGCTTGATAGCGATTGATGGGACCCACTCGCACCAGTTTCGACTCTTGTACGTGATGGTTCCGAATGCTTGGAACAGAATACCATTGAGCTCGCCATCCTGGTACAACAGGGACCAAGGCTGGAAGTCTTCACAGGCCATACTCGTGTTCATAGCAAAGTAGTAGTGGGTACCTGAAATCCGTACCCACGACATGAGTAGAATTCACATGAGAGTATAATTCAGTCGAAAATTATGGTATCATGAACACCGAGGGTACATCTGACTGTTAAACTACCCAAATGCAGGCAATGGTGTGAAATTTGTTGATATATCCGAACTCACCCATCCCTCCGATACAGGCTTGTTTAGTCCAGGCGGAATCGAGGTTCGTTACATTTCTGGGAATTGGTATGTGTCCATCGTCTGTTTCAAGCCAGACCCCCTCATCGCCTGTGGTATTGCGCCAGTCGCTACGACCACCGGTTTTGATGATCGCTACGAAGCATGATCGATTGGTGTGTCATCGGAACCTCTGATTCAACGAGCGAAGACAAAAAAAAAACTACGGATAACACTTACCAGGATCTACGGTGTAAGCCGTCACGGTCCACCACTCGTCATCAAGCATCGTTTTCCTTTGGTACGTGTTGAACCTGGACATGTTGTATATACTCTGCATGTCCGCAACATCACTAACCAGTATAGAAGCCTGGTAGAAACAAAATTTATATGTGAGACCATTTTTACTGATTATTCAATTTTTAACCTTCACCCAAATCTCTGGGTAGATATTGTAACGGGTGATGACGTGCTTCGCGAATTTGACAATATATTAGCTACCTGAACCCCACAGACGTGTCCATGAGAATCAAACAGAACGCAGAAACGAGGATCGTCCGTCTCACAATAAGTTGTCACCCAGGTGGTGTTAGCGCCTTTTAGTTCGACCCAACCTGCAGATGCGGCCTCTTCGAGTGTACGTGGAATTGCGTAGAAGCTGTTCCATCGGAAAGGGTCCAGTAACCACGTGTTCCATTTCACTGAGGCAAACATGAGAAAACCGAATTGTGTACCCAATATTGAACGTCAAAGGATAACCATTTCTTTCCCATCGTAGGCAATCGCTTACCACGAAGATCCGACCATTCAACGGAAGTCGCCGAAACCGAAGCTGAAACATGAATAATCCCAGATGAACTAATCCTATATCCCTACTGAATATTTCGTTGGTGGCAATATATCGGGAATCATTCGAATCTGGTTGGATTTCCGTGAAAGAAAACTCCATGGAAAATCCATCTGTACTATCTACAGTCACGTTCGTATGCACGTGGATGCATAGCATATCATTGTATGTGGAATTTCGGGTGGATCTTTCCTTCAAAATTTGTAACCATACGTTCAAAGACTGTAACGTGTATTTAATTACTATAAGTGACGATGAAATAGAATACTATATGATTGCAAAATATGTTGGGGTAATCGGTTGTAGACAACATAATGTTCGGATTATTTCTAGTATTTCTCAGCATCATGAGTATCTGACCCCATCAATTTTTGTTCAAAGTATGAATGTGGCAATTTTGTTGCAGTTTTGGACCAAGCAGATTACATTTAATCGATCAACTAGTTAACTATAATATTCACATAGATACTTTTATTCGTGGACTTAATATAGTTCAATGATTACTTACCTGCTATCACCAGAAGCAGAGCGATGATCTTCATGTTTGTGGAGCGAATCTACTCTGTGACACAAAAAATATGCTCACGGTATTTATATGATCCAATTACTGACGGAATTGTCGTGTGCAAAAATATGACTGATCAACTACTGACATTCTGAATGTGTAATAAAGTGTTTTTTGATCCCTCGCCACATCAATGAACTCGATTTTCTGACGATAACATAATTATATCAGTATAAATGGCACAAATTCAAGTGGCCATGTGTTTGATCGTATGCATAATTATGGGGTATATTACGCAGTAACCGTATTCAATTGGACAGTAATTTTTCTCACCGTTTACCCGAATACGTATGAGTGCACCAGGTGAACAAACACCCTCATATTATTCCCTTCGTTCGATTCGGCTTGCGTACCAAGTGTTGTTATTTGGAATAAAATTAGCTGTTTCAATTTAAAGCATTACGTCCGTAACATCGCAAACATGAGATACCCAGAGAAATAATTGTGCCGTTTTCTTCATTCGATTTATATCCGCATTACGTCCGTAACATTGGGATAGAGAACTCCAGAAAACCAGTAGTCCAAGTATACTCATATATATTGTTTTATATTTGGCGTTAGTTAGATCCGATGACAAGTTCTAAGTTTTTCATCTCTCTAAACTTTTTGTGACACGTATCACTCTCATTCTGAGCTGTGCAATTGGGTAATATCTACAAATTATCACCGTTGGGCCCTAATTAGGACAATTTGAAAATCAATTTCGTATTGGATCTTTGCAGATGTCGATAGGCGAATGTATTTAGTAAAGAAATCTGCAGGAAAAAATTATTATTTTGGAAATGGCATTATTTTAGGCCTTTTTCGACCCGAACTACATCATTGATAAAAAAATTAAAAAAAAACTAGAAAAAACTGACTGCGACACCCATGAATCCACATATCGGAGTCTGCATTGTTCTACCATTTCTTCGTCAGAATTTCACGATTTTGTAAGAAAATTATGTTTATTTTGGCACTCACACCGTTTCCGACCGCTTGAGAATTTCTGCGAATTTTGAAATCTACAACCGGATCTCTTACATTAATCTTAAAGCTTTGGATCAATATTTTTTTCGCAATTTCAATATCGTTACCGTGTTCTCAATCAGCATCCAAAGTGTAAAAAAAAAGGTTGCCACGAAACGTGGACTTACACTGGCACGGAAAAAATCGATTTTCGCGAGCGGTTTTCTCGAAGACAGATTGCTGTATCGAATCGGGATTTGCGCCATTTGAAAGAGCTTGAAAAACTCTGGAAAGTACTTTCTAATTTTTTTTTTAAGTCAGTCCATCGAATTTTGGGACAGTTTTTTTTGCTCCCCTGAATAATCATTATGATGGCACTTATATCGTTTTACCGTTCCATCCTTCATTAATCTATTTTGTGTGTGCGAGATCGTGAGTGAGATCAACTATTGCCATTTTGAATATCTAAAAAATTGTTCACTCCAATGAACCGAATGACCTTCGCACCATCGCGAATAATAAACTTGAGTGAAAAACCTGTCGTGCTAAATCGATAGGTTTCAATACAGAATCATCATGGGCGTTCAATGTTGATTTATTATCGACCAAAACGTGTGAACAAATATTGTCGTAACAGTTCATTCATTCTACCTGACTTTTTTCACGATCCAGGCCAACGAGTGCGCCTGAATCAGGCAACCGGAGTTACGTCCCACTCCCCTAACGTGAGGACCACTCAACATAGAGGCGTAATCCCGGTTGCCTACCTCAGGCGCACGGACTGGCCCGTATCCACGAAAACCCACGGTATCTCATATTATCTTGATAACAAAATGGTGGACTTAGGTATCATAAATTAATTCTCCAAAATATATATTGTAGTATTTTCTCAAAATCTCTTAGATTCTCATAAAGCGATGAAACGAAGTAGATATACTGTGTGATTTCGTGGATGGTCTCCATGTGGACTGCTGGATATATGCAACCGAGATGGAAAAGATCCACCAAATCACGCGGTATATGATCCAAACTGAAATCACTACTGTGGTACAGCAACAATCATGCAAATTTAAAGGTGTCGATAAAGAAGATGCCTGTCAGTTTCATCGAATTGATTTTTTTATATTTACATGATAAGTATTAATTAGTTTGACGTTCTGCATTTCGGAGAATAAATGTTTTATGTACCGCAAGCTTGTTGTACGCGGTTTTTCATATTGGCTGCTTTCGGTACTACTAAGAGTCGCCATTTTAGTGATCGCAGCCTTAAGTCAGTCATTCGGGTACCTTCAAGTCCTAGGACGTAAAAGTACCCGAACACGTACTCTGCGCATGCGCATTAGCTTTCTCCCCTAACCTAACCTCATTTAAAACACCGCTAGACGTACTATTGTGATGTATAGTACCGTGCAGTGCAACAAGGAGGCAACCCTCTTTTCGCCTCGCGTATTTGCAATACTTGTCTTCGTCTCGCATATCATGTACGCTCCAAACACTCGAGATAAGGTGCACGCAAATCAACGGAGGTTATAATAGTCGATCCAATCACATATTTTGTTGGTGCAACTACTTTTTCAACCAAATATTATTATTTTTTTTTCGGAGGTATACCCATTTTTGGTACCGTTTTACACGACTCTGAAGACGAATTTCAAAATTCCTCCTTCACCTTTAATATGCTTCCAGGACAAACTTCGATATCTTCATAAATAGCGGAGAAAATTTGCACGGCGTGAACCTCCTCCTTCTCATGCGCATAATTCTCAAAAGCTCGGAAGGAGAAAGGGAACATGAACCTGCACGTCAACCACGGACATGTCATGGATGTGGAAATATCATAGTCACGCTTTGAGATCACTCAATATTCTCTACATGTTATCATATAATTGGTACAACTATTGAATTTGATGTTTAAAAATATGAAATAAGACTTCCAATGCAAATTACACTTTTATTTGCAACTCGTACGATACATCGGTTCTAAATCATGTTTAGGTTGAGCTGTCCCATGGCTTTTTAGTGAAGTATGTATGCAGTGAAGTCGTTACTTCACTCACCATACTCAGCAGTCCAGTCGACCATACACTGCGCAGAGTTGGGAATTATCGGTTTAATGGCAATTGATGGAATCTGCTCCCACCAGACTCGATTCGTAGTTTTGGCAGGTCCAAATATGCGAAACAGAATACCACGAACCTCGCCATTGTCATATAATAAGGACCAAGGCGGGAAGGCCTCACAGGCCATGGTTTCGTTAATGGCATAGTAGTAGCGAGTACCTGGAATTTTCACCCACAACATGTGAACCAACCTTCCATTGTCTCAACGTCGCTTGCTGGTATGGCGACCCTGGTAGAAACAACGTTCATACAGACAATTTTTGATCATTTATATAATGCGTTTTGATGTGCTTTGCGGATGTGACCGTATCTTAGCTACCTGAACTCCACAAATGTATCCATAGGAATCGAACATGACGCCGAAAAGAGGATCATTCGTCATAGAATACACTGATCGTACCCAGGTGGTATTAACGCCTGTTAGTTTGACCCAACCTGCAGATACGGCATCGTCCGGCATCGTCGAGTTTGCGTGGAATTTCGGAGAAGCTGTTCAATCGGAAAGGGTCCAGTAAGCAATGTAGTTCCATTTCACTGAGGCAAACATGAGAAAAACCGAATTGTGTACCGAATATTGAACGCCAAAGGATAACCATTTCTTTCCCATCGTAGGCAATCGTTTACCAATAAGATCCGACCATTCAACGGAAGTCGCCGAAGCCGAAGCTAAAACATGAATAATTCTAAATGAACTACTGGTATATCCCTACTGAATATTTCATTGGTGGAAATATATGGGGAATCATTCGAATCTGGTTGGATTTCCGCGAAGAAAACTCCATAGAAAATCCATCTGTACTATTTACAGTCACGTTCGTATGCACATGGATGCATAGCATATCATTCTATGTGGAATTTCGGGTAGATATCTTTTCTCCAAAATTTGTAACCATACGTTCAAAGACTGTAACGTGTAATATTACCATCAGTGACGATAAAATAAAATACTATGTGATTGCAAAATATGTTGGGGTAATTGGTTGGAGACAACATAATGTTTGGATTATTTCTAGTATTTCTCAGCATCATGAGTATCTGACCCCATCAATTTTTGTTCAAAGTATGAATGTGGCAATTTTGTACAGTTTTGGATCAAGCAGATTACATTTAATCAATGATGAGTCAGTCAACTATAGTATTCACATAGATACTTTTACTCGTGGAACTTAACATAGTTCAATGATAACTTACCTGCTATCACCAGAAGCAGAGCGATGATTTTCATTTTTGTGGAACGAATCTACTCTGCGACTAAAAAAATATGCTCACGGTACTTGTATCATCCAATTACTGACGGAATTGTCGTGTGCAAAAATATGAATGATCAACTACTGACATTCTGAATGTGTAATAAAGTTTTTCTTTAATCCCTCACCACGTCAATGAATGCGATTTTCTGACGATAACTAATTATATCAGTGAATGGCACAAATTCAAGTGGCCATGTGTTTGATCATATGTATATTACGCAGTAACCGTATACAGTAATTGTGCGATCCGTTTACCCGAAAACGTGTCAGCACACCAGATGAACAAACACCCCGATTATCTATATTTCCTAAAAAATTTTAAACTTACGATTATCTCGTATGTTGGATTTACCTCGTGTAACCAAGTGCTGTTATTTCAAATGCAATTAATTAATGTTTCAATGAAAAACATGACGTTAGCAACATCGCAAATACGAGATACCTACAGAAATAATTACTCTTCAATTTTCTACCATCTGCTACATCGTATCGAGTGAGCGTAGGTGATACTGAATCGAATATAAGCCTCATGATATCATCCACTTCCAGAATTCGATCGTCAAAAAGGCGTAAAAACTTCCTCATTTAATTAATTTAATTAACCAATACAAAAGCCATTCAATGTTACGTTTTCACTTCTGAATCTAGTAGCCTCTCCTTCTCACAAGCATAATTCTTAAAAGCTCGTAAGGATGGAGGGAATATGAACCGCGGACATGCGGAGGATGTAAAAACATGACAAAACTTACAATGCGGAAGACACTTTAAGTCGCAGCTTGTACATTACATCACCTCGAAATCATGATCAGCATGAGATTTTCCATGGTTTTGAAGTGAAGTAAATATGCAGTGAAATAATGGTATACTGATCACTCCAGTCTGGCAAACAAGATGGGCAGGTGGGATATGTCTGCCTGACAGTGAAGGTTGGGACCCACTCGAACCAGTGTCGACTCTTGTACGTGACGGTTCCGAATGATTGGAACGCAATACCAGTGAGCTCGCCATCCTGGTACAACAGGGTCCAAGGCTGGAAGTTTTCACAGCCCATAGTCGTGTTCATAGCATAGGAGTAGTGGATACCTGAAATCCGTACCCACGACATGAGTAGAATTCACATGAGAGTATAATTCAGTCGAAAATTATAGTATAATGAACACCGAGGGTACATCTGACTGCTAAACTACCCAAATGCAGGCAATGGTGTGAAATTTGTTAATAAATCCGAACTCACCCATCCCTGAGATACAGGCTTCTTTAGTCCAGGCGGAATCGAGGTTTGTTACATTTCTGGGAATTGGTATGTGTCCATCGTCTGTTTCAAGCCAGACCCCCTCATCGCCTGTGGTATTGCGCCAGTCGCTACGACCACCGGTTTTGATGATCGCTACAAAGCATGATCGATTGGTGTGTCATCGGACCCTCTGGTTCAACGAGCGAAGACCAAAAAAAACTACGGATAACACTCACCAGGATCTACGGTGTAAGCCGTCACGGTCCACCACTCGTCATCAAGCATCGTTTTCCTTTGGTACGTGTTGAACCTGGACATGTTGTATATACCCTGCATGTCCGCAACATCACTAACCAGTATAGAAGCCTGGTAGAAACAAAATTTATATGTGAGAGCATTTTTACTGATTAGTCAATTTTTCACCTTCACCCAAATCTCTGGGTAGATATTGTAACGGGTGATGCCGTGCTTCGCGGATTTGACAATATATTAGCTACCTGAACCCCACAGACGTGTCCATGAGAATCAAACAGAACGCAGAAACGAGGATCGTCCGTCTCACAATACATTGTCACCCAGGTGGTGTTAGCGCCTTTTAGTTCGACCCAACTTGCAGATGCGGCATCTTTGAGTGTACGTGGAATTGCGAAGAAGCTGTTCAATCGGAAAGGGTCCAGTAACCACGTGTTATATTTCACTGAGGCAAACATAAGAAAAACCGAATTACGTACCGAATATTGAGTGTCAAAGGATACCCTGGTGGGAATAATTTCGACGCCAAAGTATGACAAAAGTGAAAAATGTAGAAAATCGTAGAAATTAGTTAAACAATGTGAAAAATGGTTAAAAAAAAATCCGAAATTCGTCGAAATCGGTAGAAGATCGCAGAAAAGAGGTATTTTTTTCGTAGAAAAATACGAATTTCTACAATCTATGACGTAAATTTACAATTCTTAATCAACAACTTCAAAAAAAAATTATAAGTCGATCACGGAATTTTTTTTTTTTTTTTGTAGAATGTCATAGACTTTCATAAAGAAGTACGAACTTCTAAAAAATTTAATGCAACTTTACGATTTCTAATGACAAACTATTTCAGTTAACGAATGCATATTAACAAAATCTTTCTGAAATACAACTTTTGACGAAAAGCAACGAAAATCTACAGTTGGGTATTTGAATAAATGAAATCTACGGCACGATGAGGTAGAATTTTTTTCGGCGTGAAATTTCGTGATCTTTCGTATACAAGACTACGCTAACTTCTAGGACAAATTATGAAAGTAAACGTCTTTTTTCCTGAGAATATCTTTCATTTTCGACACCATCTTTCATTTTGCGTCGATTCTCGTAGATATTCGTCGAATGTACGTGAATTTTTCCAATATCTACGAAAACGTACGAACAAAGTGATGACATTTATTGGCCCAGAGCCAATAATTGTCATACATGATACAGCTTGTGACAAGCTGTCAGCTTACAGCTGTTTTGTAATAATAATGATAATAAAAGTGATTTATGACTCGAACGAACGTCAACTGTTTGTTGCCTACATTGTCGTAAAATTCTACGGAAAACTATAAAAATATATGACATTCCAATAAATCGAAATAAAATATACAACTCCGACGAAGCACATTTTTTGTATTTTTCTTCTGAGAACTTAGGATTTTCTGGAATTTTGTACGATTGTATAATAAACTGTAGTCTACAATGTTGGAATAATTAGAAAAAATAAAAAATGTAGGCTCATCGAATTTCGTAAAATGTTGTATAATCGCGTACCATTCTACAAGAAACTCCAAGTATTCCCGATTTTTAAAGAAATATGAAGAAGTATAAAGAAAAAATGTTTAATTCAAAATAAGAAAATTCAAGCTCGTAGAATTTCATAGCATGTTGTACAATTTTGTAGAATCCTACAACAAACTCCAATAATTAGTCACAATTTTCCATGAATTATCAGAAAATAAATTGTATTCTAAATGATGAAACTAATTCTACGTCAAACCACGATCAAATTCAAGCCTAAAAATGTGCAGAAAATCGTGATTTTCGTACTAATTCCAAATTCCGTGTACTTTTCCGTATTTTTTCCATGGATATTCGTAGATATGATACTTCAGTTACTTGAAGACTGTAGATTTTCGTAATTTTTCATGATTATCCGCAGTTTTTCACTTCCAAGACTACGAAAAATTATTCAGCGTTACATCGATTGTCGATCTTCGTAGATCTTCGTGGAACTGATATTCAATTGGTTCGAAGACTACGATTTTAGCAGTAGAAAACTACTAATTTTTATGAAAATTTTCCAAATTCTACTTTCTTCAAGCAACGGAATATTATGACGTGGCTAAATTATCGTGGCTATTAGTTCCACGAATAGCCACGATAATTTTAAAAAATCTACAAACGGAATAAGGCTGAATGTTCTTTCGTGGAGAATCGTTAATAGTATTATCCGAAAAATTCTGTTAATTCACATTTTTCTACTACAGAAGTGAAACGCCCAACAGCGAAAAAAAATGTATCACACTTATTCGCCATGTCCGTACAATAGTACGATCTTCTACTACGTCAAATTACGATAATGTATCGTAGGCAATCGCTTACCCCGAAGATCCGACCATTCATGGGAAGTTGCCGAAGCCGAAGCTGAAACATGAATAATCCCAGATGAACTAATCCTATATCCCTACCGAATATTTCATTGGTCGAAATATATGGGAAATCATTCGAATCTGGTTGGATTTCCGTGAAAGAAAACTCCATGGAAAATCCATCTGTACTATTTACAGTCACGTTCGTATGCATGGATGCATAGCATATTATCAATCTATGTGGAATTTCCGGTGGATCTTTCCTTCAAAATTTGTAACCATACGTTCAAAGACTGTAACGTGTATTACTATAAGTAATGATAAAATAAAATACTATATGATTGCAAAATATGTTGGGGTAATCGGTTGTAGACAACATAATGTTCGGATTATTTCTAGTTTTTCTCAGCATCATGAGTATCTGACCGCATCAATTTTTGTTCAAAGTCTGAATGTGGCAATTTTGTACAGTTTTGGATCAAGCAGATTACATTTAATCAATGAGTCAGTCAACTATAGTATTCACATAGATACTTTTACTCGTGGAACTTAACATAGTTCAATGATAACTTACCTGCTATCACCAGAAGCAGAGCGATGATCTTCATGTTTGTGGAACGAATCTACTCTGTGACACAAAAAATATGCTCACGGTATTTGTATCATCGAAATACTGACGGAATTGACGTGTGCAAAAATATGAATGATCAACTACTGACATTCTGAATGTCTAATAAAGTGTTTTTTCAATCCCTCACCACATCAATGAACGCGATTTTCCTACGATAACATAATTAATCAATAAACGGCACAGATTCGAGCGATCATTCGTTTGATCATGTGCGTAATTGTGGGGTGTATTATGCAGGAACCATATTATTCAATCGGACAATAATTTTTCTCCCCGTTTACCGGAATACGTATGAGGGCACCAGGTGAACAAACACCCTCCTGACTATCGGTTTTTTAATTATAATAATAAATTATACGCTTATGATTATTCCTTTTCGTCGATTCGGCTTGTGTACCGAGCGCTGTTATTTATCTGGAATAAAATCAACTCCTTCAATTGGAAGCATTACGTCCGTAACATCGCAAACAAGAGATACCTGGATAATTACTTCTGCCGTTTTCTTCATTCGATATAATAATTCCCTGATAGAAACCGGGGAGCAATTTGTCGACAAATACGCAGCAAACGGGCAGCATATCATCATACCATGTTGCTTCAAATTTGTGGCAATCTTCGAGCAATATTTCAGTAGAATGCTGGTAACGAGGTAGCTTTTGGGTGCGGTCATTGCACCCTGGCGAAAATGATGTTTGGCCAAATTGGGTAATGCAAATTAGGAAACGTGACATTTCCTGAATGTCTCAAT
>JAFFZH010006536.1:7966-22846 GCA_018420115.1 Euura saliciscinereae
GGTCCTACACGGAGGCAGCTGCATTCTCCATATGGGGATGGTAAGTTGCAAGCTTTGAGCTTCTTCATCATTCAACTAACGTAATTTTTAAATAAATTTTACGCTTCTCTGCAGAAAATTTCTTCACCTCAAGTTACGATCGAGTCAAATTCACTCGATTCTAGTGAATAGTTTCATGCATGATCATTTTCTGTTATAAACCTAATTGAATATTTATCTACTAGAATCAATTGAACATTCAATTTTTTATGTTTTTTTTTGTAATTTCAATATTCAATAAAAATCGGTCGATTGTTCATAGGAGCGAACGCGCCACAGTATGCATACCAGACGCAAGATGGTAAGTCGTCGATCATTTTTCATCTCCTTACGTTACAATTGCGGTGAAATTTATAAGCCTGGAGTGAAACTAGCGTCATTTCAGAAGAGTCACCTCTCCAATTGAATGAGGATATGATTCCACCTTCTGGGAGCGATGGCAGTGGTGAGTGGTGAAATGAAATCAGATAATTATCAGACACCGAGTGACTTGAAGCGAGATGATAGACGTTTGCGTTTCTAGATTCGAGAAAATTTTTGCTTCTGTCACATGACAACAAGCCCAACACCGACAAATACAAGATCTCTGAGCTTGCGTTCCTCGGATTGGGTCCGGAGGCCTTCGTAAAGAAGGACACAGACGAATCAGGAAACGGCCAGACGCTTTCGACTGGATTTGAGTATTTTGGAATGCCATTGGGGCAGGTTTCTTCAACGAATAAGAAAGAACAAAAGGAAGATGGGTCCACTGTGGATATCCAAGAGCTCGAGAATGGGTACGACTTCTTCGGGATTCCACTGGGTAAGATCAAGTACACCAACAAGAAGGAAACCAATGTTTACGGACAAGAGTTGCCCAGCGATCAGAAGGCCGAATTTGAACTCTTCGGCATCCCACTGGGTCAGATTCCCCTATCCGGTGGAGGTGTAGAATTCGGCGATCAGGATACCGCCACTGAATATTATACCACAACAAATCAGGAGGGACAAGAATATCAATATCAGCAAAATGGTAATCTCAATACCACCAACTGAGACAGCACCAGAACTCAAAGTTGTTCCACTTTCTGACGTCTAAAAGACGTCTTCCGGAGGTAACACAAGATTCAGACGTCAAAAAGTGGGACATTCGACTCCCATACGACTTTGAGTTCTGTGCAGTCTGAAAATTGACCGATCATTTCACGGATGAAGCACACCAACTGCTCCGAATGTGGGGAATTAATTAAATCGCGGCTAATTCCCTCGATTTTCAGACTTCGAATTGAAATCGCACCTAGTTCCAGTCGGGACGATACAAGGGTACCAAGGAGGTTACTATCAACAACTAGTCTGTCCGCCCTCCAGCTCGCCGAACGGAGAACCAGTTTCGCCAAGTGGTAATCTCAACACCACGAATTAACCGATCATTTTATGACTGAAACAGGTCAGCCGTTTTGGAATTCGGGGAATACATTTGATCGGCTTGTTTCTTCGATTTTTAGATTGCGAGGTGCAACTGATTCCGATCGGGAATGGGCGAGGAGGAGGGTTGGAAGTAAGCTTTCAACGACAAGTAGTTCAAACTCCCCCCAAAGCGCTGAAAGAACACATCGTTTTTAGCAAGCATCATCAACAGATCAAAGCCCACCCGAAGGAACAGCTAAACGAGAATCATAGTAAGTAATTATATACTTTAAATCGTGTCGTGGTATCGATATGCCGATTTATTTGTTGCGATATAAAATATCGTCTGAATGCGTGCGATTTTTTATTTATCCATCTGTCCCTACTGAAAATTTCCTGGTGGAAATCTGTGGATGAACCTATATGGTCTTCCTATAGGAATTTCGAACTGTAAATCCACTGGATTCTATGAATTTTAACATGGATTCATATAAATATCCAGGTAAAATCCTATGCGCATTGGATTATATTTTGAATATCCACCGACATATTTTCAATACACATAGTAGTTCACCCGGATATTTATAGGAATCCATGTTGAAATTCATAGAATCCAGTGGATTTACAGTTCGAAATTCCTATAGGAAGACCATATAGGTTCATCCATAGATTTCCACCTGGAAATTTTCAGTAGGGGTCCTTCCAGATTCCAGCAGATTTTTGATTCGACGAAACGACGAATACGACGAATACGACGAAGACGACGAAGACGACGAAGACGACGAAGACGACGAAGACGACGAAGACGACGAAGACGACGAAGACGACGAAGACGACGAAGACTACCTAGACGACTTACTAGAATTATTCGATGGAGAATTATTGGGATCTTTTAATGACCTCTTCGCCACTGGTGTGGGAGGACTTGGAACAATTAATGGTAAATTTATAATTCAGACATATTATGTTCAAATGCAAGCTTCGAGCTATTGAAAAAAATCACGCGCATTTATTCGATCTTATATATAGTACAAATTGAGCGATTAGTTTTAATATTATTGTTGCAGACTTCATAGCGTCTGTCGAACCCCTAATGGTATCTCTTTTCTGAAGGCAGGCCCAGGCCCAGGAAGCAAGCCCACAGGGTGAAATTCAGGGGTCCAGTGACCGTGGGATAACGAATCGATTTTGTCGAAAATTATTGGTGTACGTGAACAAAGCAAGAGATTTGTGCTAAAGTGTGTTGGAGTCTGTCGCAATAAAGAAGTTATAGTCAGAGTCGTAAGTTACATCGCAACATGTTTTTACCAGAACTTGATCATTAATGAATGGGATTTATTCGATAGAACAAAGGTTTGCTATAATTTTTCCGCAATTGATAATCCGGCGAGTGCTGCTCTGTCTGCAAAACGACTTCAGCAATGCAAAAAGTGCAAAAAATTTATACCGAACCATCAGATTGACGTATGCGACCAAGGAGAAGGTTCCAAGGTTCTTTCGGACAACAGGTTCAAGTTGAACAGGTAAAGTCCAACTGACTGGATGAATAACAAGCATACTGTTCACCTTCGTCAGAGAAAAAGAGAAAAGTGTCCTTCGGGATTCGTTAAATTGCGGTTGGGGAACTTGAAAGAAATCTTAACGTTCTTGGATTTCTTTTTGCAAAATTACGTACATTAAAAACCACGGGTATGTTGACGTGATATCGGATGTACGAAGCGAAATATTCACCGGACTGAAATATTTTACTCGCCAGATGTAGTCGATATCGATTGCCCAAACTTTCGCGTACACATTGTATAAAGTTTGAATAAACATCGAGATTGAAACTGTGCCCTGTGTAATCTTGAATTGAATAATGTTCGAAGCAATCGGAAGGTAAAAGTTTACAGTATTGTTTGAGCGGTCAAGTAGAACGCAGCATTTTTCATCGTTACTCCTGATCGGGGTGTTAGAAAATATTTGAACAAAGAAAGTTTTTCAGTTCAATAAATTTACTCCTAAAACGAGAGATTACGTTTACCTTGAGTCACAGCTGAACTTTTCAATCGGATTGCAGAACCGATGGTGTCATGCATAACTTAGGATGTTCTAAAAAGAAAAATTCCGAGCCGACTCATACGAAAAATTGTAGAAGGCAATTTTTTAGCAAAAATGTTTTCGTTATTTTTTGCACGTTACATATCGTTCCACAATTTTTGAGAGAATAATATCGACTGAATTCATTCCCGGGAATTGGTTTGAATCTGTTATCGTACCGATTAGTACAGGGGTCTGATCGCTTCCAAACGCGATAAGTACAAATTGCGTTTGTTATACCGTGCATAGAACGGAACCTCCACGGTTGACATTCGAATTGATTATTTTTATCGGTTCAGTCGCGAAACCATTTATTTATAACCATTTCTGTATCTAATTTGGTCGGTATTTCATGCAATTGGAGCGGCGTTTCGCATTGACCAAGTCCGGTACAAATTAAACTCAATGTGAAACGAATTCGATACGATTATTTATGAAGCCAGTATTTGTGTAAAATGCTACACTTTCCAAGAGCCATGTGAATTCTTTTCATATTCAGACGCCTTCCAAACACGTTTTTAGAACGAGTGGAATAGAATTTTCAGATCACAAATATTCATCCAGTCTTCCATACTCGCAATAGCCATGACTGATTGGTTTCACCTTCTGCTCTTGGCGCTTGGATTCTGCTCCGCATTTGGTAAGAATTTGATTAAAAAATCATCCAAAGTTCTGGAAAAATACCTGATTCTAGTTTTGTTTTATAATTAGGGCTAGAAAAAACGGAAACAGAAACAGAAAAAAATCGTTACGATTCTAGTGATTTGATGGAACATAAAAAGGACAATAACTCACCGATCAAGGGTCATGGCTCGAACGGCCGAAGATATTTGGATGCGATGGTGGACGGTAAAATCATTGGATCTCTTGGCAGGCTTTTCGGGGACAAGGTCAAACAAGAAGCGGACAAGTGAGTCGATAGTCGAAACGCTTTTATTCTCACGGGTCATGTTTCCGCTGATTATATTCTCAGGGAAAGAATGGAGCGGGAAAAAATAAGGAATCGAAGATTGATAGAGAAATACACGAGGATCATGAACGACCCGGAGGCACTTGCAAAACTTCAACGAGAGTCTGCGAATGCACCAAAACTAATCAGTCAGCAAGTCAGACGGTCATTCTCGTCGGGGCTTAATGAACGGAACAAGACCGCCGTTACGAAGAAGCAGGTGCATCCGAAAACGATAAACTCGGTCGAATCAAACAATGGCAAAGGAAAAAATGATCCTCAGACCCATAATATTCTCGTGCAAATTGTCTTACCAACACCTAGAGGACCTGATTGTAGGTCACAGACCCTCCGGTATCCAGATTATCTCGGAAACCGAAACCGGGAAATGATGACCAGACTTCAAGCCCCGTGAGTGTTGATGATTGAAGAGATTTTCTTCTCAGTCTACCCAATAATCGCTTGTAACTGTTTTCAGATTAATTTACCTGAATATGGTACGGAATTATGGTCGCCAAAATTACTTCGGGCGTTCTACGTTCCCTTCGCAGTCAATTTCGCCGATTTCCAATAAAATTTCGGATCTGGTCGCGGATGTGGCTGAAGAAGTCGCCGATCAAATCAACTACAGGAAATTTGGAAAATAATTCGGTTGGCCTTCCCCGTCGGAGAATTTTTGTGACAAATGTTCATCGAAGCAAATACCTTCAATTATTCCCCAAGAAGATAAGACCTGGCGTAGAGACTCCCAAAAAATATTTAGCGCTAAATTATTCAATTAACAGTCGAAAGAACCGAGTCTTGGTTATATCTTGAAGGAATTGGCAGTTTATAGAAAGTTATGAAACAGGTGGTCCAGGAAGTGTAGTACGTTATCCTTAATCTGCTATCAGACATCGCCGGCTCTGGAAACATCCTGCAGACTGAAGTCAATAATGTAACAAATAAATCAACTATAATCACCTGGGATTTCAGAATAATGTAGCAACTTTTGATGAAGTCAAGTAAAAACTCCTTCAGGCACATTTCGCAACCAGTCAGAGGAGTTAAATAGGTTCGGGAGACACCTGACTCTATAAAATGAATTTAAAGAAGTCGTATATTTGCAAATTTGACTTTTTACGACAGTACCTTAAGCGTCAACGTCTCTATGCTATTTGGTCATCGGGGAAAGGATAGACAGAGTGTCATCATATTATCTCATCTGTACCAGCGCCATGTCCACTTCTGGGAGAATGTAACATAGTGACCGCTTTTCGCGGGGGCAGGACTCGACGGATGACTGCTGCAGCAACCGGTGAACGTGAAAGGAACAACTCTTCACTTCGCTGTGCATTCGGAGTAATTGGAAACGCAAGAAGACGTCCTTGTCGAACGTAACATTTTTTCCTTCCACAACCGATTCTTTTCTCATATGCCCCGACCCTCGGGCAACGCGTCTCTCCAAAGGGCACGCTCGAAGGTCTCAACCGAACAATAAAATTATAGTCATTATACGCTCTGCGAGGCAATCATGCGAGGAAGGGATACACGATCGGTTGAACATCAAAAGAATTCTAATCCCATTGAAAACGTGTGTTTCGATAGATTTCTGACTTGTGGTATTGCTATAACAGATCGTTGACCGATCTCGTAATTACTAGTCACTTTAATAATTAATAACTTCTTACAAGTTACAATCTTGAAACGATCTTCCATGAGAATTGAAAATTGAAAACAATAAATCAGGTCGGAAAATAATTCCAAGGGAATTCCAATCGTAGTTTAGATCGAGGTTTAGATGATGAATTCGTCACGAATTCGAAAACACCATTTTGATGCAGGATACGGTATTGCAGGTAATAATATCAAATTTCCACATCCCCCGCTAAAATGATAAGATCCTAACTCGCGCAACCCGCTTACACGCTTATTGGATAACATACGTGCACGATACGAGTATGCGTCAAATGTTTGAACGTATACGACCGTCAGCGCTATTTAGCGGGGTTCAATGCTCACATGAAGGCGTTTATTGCAACTGTGTATACCTCGGGAAACAGCCAATATACCCGTGGCACTTACCTCGTGCCCGGGCACACAGGGGATATAGCCTGCAATAAGGAAGGCGAAGAAGAAAAAGACGAAGAAGAACAAGAAAGAGAACAAGAAGACGAAGAAGGTTAACAAGAAGAACAAGAAGAAGGAAAACAAGAAGGAGTAGGACCAGAAGAAGAACAACTCGAAGAAGGAGAACAAGAAGGAGTAGAACCAGAAGAAGAACAACAACAAGAAGAAGAAGGATAACAAGAAGAAGAAGAAGGGGAAGAAGAAGAAGAAGAAGCAGGAGAACAAGAATAAGTAGAAACAGAAGAAGAAAAGTCTTCTTTTGAAGTAGAATAAGTAGAAAAAGAAGAAGAAGAAGAAGAAAAAGAAGCAGAAGCAGAAGAAGAAGAAGAAGGAGAGAACAAGAAGAAGTAGAACCAGAAGAAGAAGAAGAAAAAGATTCATACGCTCTAAAATCCTATTTTCTGTGCATGTATGTTATCCAAGGGTTAAAACTGAAATTGGTGTTTAACGTCTGTAGACCGCGTCAAATCGTGAATACCTGGGTGTGGGATTTGAAAAAATTGAAGACAAAGTGTAATTTAATTTCTTTTTCGATTCCACCAAACCAAAACCAGTTCGTTACGTAAGATTATAGGCTGGTCCGAAGACGCGAGGCTGAGAACTGAGGCAATGTCATCGAACTTATATAATCGAAAGTTAAATTATACCTACTCGACCGAGTCGCGTAACCGCGTCATAATCTTCGACGATGCGCTCGAACGTTGCCGTTCGGCCTTTGAGTGCCTCAGGTTGGGTTGGATTAACTCGAATGTATGTCACAAAGTTTGATTTTTTTTTTTTTTGTTTCTTTCTCTTTTTTTTGTGCTGGATACCAGTTTGCTCTCCGCTCTCAAATTTATTGCGAATATTTGAATGATTACCTTAACAACAATTCGGGTGGTGCCGGATAAATGATTGGTCCACGATTACGTAAACGAGACTTTTTGATTTTTGCTGTAAGAATTCCATTTGAGTTTTTAACACCATGTCCAATTGTTAATTTTTTTTTCACAAATTATTGAAAAAGTGATAAAAGTAAGAGCATTGAGAAGAAGTATATGTTTCCCATGCTATGAGACATGTAATTGTATCCATAAAGTCAGAGGTTCTTCGAATGGTATTTTTATGCAAGAATCCCACATCGCTATGTCAACGAAATCGCCAGAAAGTGAAATTTGGTCAAAATTCCAACAAAGCACGCATAATTGAGCGTGTTTTCTCAATTTCCCTGATCTCGTAGTGGGCATTGATAATTAATTACGCAACCGGAAGAAGGTAGGCTATTATTTTCCCTGGTGTCCCAGAGGTCGCCCACGATACGAGAGTAAACGGTATTTGGAGTCGAGTGACTAAGTAAACGATAAATATCCGTCGTGGCGATCGATGGGCGTCAGTTACTCTCTCATCCTCACTCGATCCCCCGTCCGAGGTCCTGGACAAACGAGAATGAGCAAGTCTTCGGATCAGATTCAGAAACAGTGCGTTGCAGACTCCCCAACAGGCGGGCTGCCAAATACTTTAGTAGCGTTCCTCATGTGAGTTTCGGGGACAACATGTGGTTTACTTTACGATATCTGTGTAAGTGGATTGATTCGGTTTACTTTAATACAGTGTTCAAATTTCGGAATCTGGTGTTCGTTCTCAGCTGGTGACTTTTTTTTCGAAATCAAAATACAAGTTAACAGGAAATTATTAGATCATCTTACGAAGTAGCTGAATAAATGAAAAATATTTAGATTTATTCACGGGTACAGGCGTTTAATTTTTACCGCCGAAATCATTACCGTCTCTTTTCTCGAGGTCGCGTAGCTCTATCTTGATCTTCGTTACGAATCTGCATTCAGGGCGGCCTGTGGCCTCGCGTTAATTAGACGAGAAGATAAAATCAAGTTCGAATGAAATAAATCTTGTCAGCCATTGAGGAGATTTCATTGAGAAGATTTTTACTATAGTGTATATATGGGGCATTCCATGCCAAATCGACCTGCCGGTGACCCTCGACCTCTCAGATCTGGTCCGTGATTTTATGTCTCATTCTTTCGACTCTAAATAACAACGCGATTTATTTTCAGATTTTTCAAAATAAATTCAAGCGCGTGGTGAATTTTCGAAGTATTTTTTCCAACACCTCGATGGCCGTAACCGAAAAATCTGGAAAAATTCTCAAAAAGCCTCTGTCCAAAATGAAAATTTTTCACCCAAATTGCATAATGAATTTATTGAATCACATAGTAAATCATGAATAAAAGTAAGATAAAAATAAAAAAATTAATAAAATATTAGTAAAATAGATAAAAGCTAAAAAATCAGGTCGAAGGAAGAGCTTGGACATTATGCAATTTGGGTCAAAAATTTTCATTTCGGACATAGGCTTTTTGAGAATTTTTCCAGATTTTTCGGTTACGGCTATCGAGGTGTTGAAAAAAAAAACTTCAAAAATTCACCACGTGCTCAAATTTATTTTGAAAAATCTGAAAAAAAATCTCGTCGCTATTTAGAGTCGGAAGAATGAGACGAAAAATCACGGACCAGATCTGAGAGGTCGAGGGTCACCGGCAGTTCGATTTGGCATGGAATGCTCCATATATAATTATCGTTTTCGAAATTTTGTATTCTGATATCGTAGATCGGAGTGTGAAAAATTTTGCAAAAGTTCGTTACAGTGCATATGAATTCAATGACTAGATTTCGCCGATTGTGAATAAACGAGTCATTGACTTACAAGCCTTTTTTTATCGGCAGAAATAATCTTCCGGGGAATCGCATGCTGATGACCATTCCATGTAATGTACCAAAATGTCAAAATGTGAAAGTACAATAAACAATGATGCAGGATAATATTTTCGAGTTCTTCATAGATAATTTTATCGTAAGAAAGTTACGTCAAACTGCATGTGTATGTAACTCCGAGAATATTTATCGATGAAAAAAATAAAGTACTCGACTCCCTGTTTCATTCAATTAAAACCGGTGATGTAATAAAAAAAGAGCGAAGTCCTTATGAAGAAAGCAATGGGCTGAAAATCGTGCACATAAATCATCCTAATTGGTGAGCTAATTTTTTTTTCGTTGAAAAAAAAACCCGTCACGGGTCATGTCAAGTTGTAGATTTGTCAATCGACATAGTTTTAGCGCTTAAAAATTTCACCACTTAGCATGATTTCGTCAGCAATTTGCAAACTGCATAGATCGAAGCTTTCTTTTTTATTATCGCCGAAAGGAGGATGTTTTCGCTGATCGAATACCTCCGGCTGTTATCATGACTTTGAAATCCTGACCGTCTTCGAAGCTCACAAAAGCTAGCGATAGCGATATCCTATTAGTACACCGGTATGAATTATTTTCAGCTAGCGAAAGTACAGTTATTCGAAAGTTCCCCCTTTTTTTGCACCTTGTCTGATTTATGCATTGATATATGCGATCCGGATCTTCGAAGAACATATCGAACACTGTACACAACACAAATTTGAATATATTCCGGCTTTGTTCGGCTCCTGGATTCGACCCATTCCGCACCGCTTTCGGAGCGGATTGCCAGGAGGTGGAACCGTGCCACGTTCACCTGGTGTTGATGCAAAAAATTGCGTGTTTCAAGAGACGCATAGGCTGCAGATGGAGTATTACAAGCTAACGCCACGGGATGATCGCTGTATAATTATTAACAGAATATATTACACAATAAGTCATTTGTTGATCGGTTAATCAATACATTTATGGGTTACGAAGATCGCGTTCCAACGCCGCTTACCTCATCTCATCGTTTGGCCACAGTTTTTAATTACCGCGAGAACGAACGAAAGTGTTATCGAATTTTTATAGCCACTCAGCCTGGAATTTTCGTCTAGAACTGTAAATCGAATCACTATTTTCCAGGTCTTGCGACGGCTGTTCTGTGCATAGAACGACCGAGACTGCAAGAGGTTGATGAATTGAAAAATAGATACCATTTTCGAAGAGCAGTCGATGGAAGTAGAGGAAGGTAACTGTTACGAAATCATTGATCGATATACGTGCGATTGATGTGACAACCTGACAAGGGCGAATTACCTACGAGCTATACTACTTTGCAGCAAGCACTTCGACCCGGATGAAGATGGATCTTACGACCACTATCGCCACTTGGAGGATCACTACGACGGCAGTAATGTCAAATCAGGATTCGCAGATATCAGAGGAAATGTTCCAGGAGAACCAGGAGCCGATTATCCGGTGTATACCGCAGTCCCCAAAACCAGATTCTCTTGCGAGAACCGAGCCCAGGGTAATTATTATTGTTAACCAGCAGCATCCGACCGGTGAAAGGTGTTCTTGAACCCGTAATCGGCTCATATTGTACTACAACTTCTGGAGTTCTCACGTTTGTTCGAGTGATCGCGAGGACCACTCCTGGAATTTGTATCTTAGTAGATTAGACCTATTGAGTAATCAAAGAAAATGGCAGAATTATCGATGCCGAGTGGTGATATGCGATATGAGGAAGCCACCCATTCCAGGCTATGTCGTAAAGGTGAAAATAAACTCGAGGTCTTGAAGAGTCTGAAAAAACGAGAACGAGATTGATTTCGTTATGCACAGTGGCATCAGGCACAGTCACGGGAAACTTTTGGTTATAATTATCCACATGATTCACGATTTTTATTCTACTGGGAATGAGAAAGAAGAACGGGTTTCTGACAAGGTATTAGCGACACCTGTATTTTCACATCATTGGTTGATCCATTGCGGAAAGTATTATGTAATGACGACTCTTTTTTTTTTAATTATGAAATTTTTCGCAGAGAAACCAAGAGTTTTATACGTATAGGAGCAATTGTATTGACCAACATTTAAATGCTATTCCTTCTCAAAAGTTGTGAAAGTTATATTGCATTGTATAAGCTTTTGATTGGGTCCCAAAATTAATTTTATAGATTCTTCTTTACTGCAGATGTGTGACGTGGCCCCGCGAAATTCTATTGTGCAATTCGAAAGTAAACCCGCTCCGACTTCTCTCCTTCTGACTTTTTTCCGTCTACCAGAACATCGGCGCATTTATACCTTGCGAGTTTGACTGCAAATTAGTTGCGTCCCTTTCGCTAGAGTTCACTAAACCAATAAAATGAGACACTTCGACATACAATTATCTTCCTTTTTTTTGTTACATAATTCAATTTCTTGCGCTGAAAGACTCAAAGATTATTAGATTAGGAATTTTCGATCGGTAAGAAAGTCATTGAAAACCATTTTCAGGCACCTATCAATACCGTAATAGGATTGCTTGTGAAAATTGTAGTTTTGTATTGCAAAACGATCTGTGCAAGGTCGACAATTTTGGAGAGGGCAGTAATTTTGCAAGCACAAGTTGAAACCGCGGTCACATTCGGATTATCAAGCTGTAAATATGTTCGTAGTTTCACCACAGCCGGACCGCGGTGGCCCACAAAGTAGAAACTAGTACGTCCCGCGTTGCGTAATTCTAGCAGCATCCCATACACTAAGAATCTGTGATTCAATCGACAAATAACTTCTAAAATTGAACGTAGGAAAACTATTAATCGCAATTACTGGTCATCGGAGCATTGGCGAAGTGGGTTGAGTGAGATAAACTCACGACATAAAAAACGCACTCAAGTATAAATTGACAGCAATCAAAGTCCGCAGTTCCGTAGATTGATTTAATCATTTTTGTCCTCAGGTTACTATGCCGACGAGGAGGCCGGGTGTCAGGCCTTTCACGTGTGCAGCGACGTCGTCGTTTCTTCGTTCATCTGCCCAGTCGGATTGATTTTTTCACAAAAATTACTCACCTGTGATTGGTGGAACAAAGTTAACTGTGAAACGACTGAAAGCTACTACACCATGCGACAGGAATCGTTCGAAGACACCAGCGAAATGGTACGCAAGGCGTTCGCCATGATGCAACCACCGAAACCCAACGTTATAAAGACCGATCCACTGATTGAAGTGAGTCCACCGCAGACAATGAAAATCGGATTCAGAGGAACCGACCGTGAGAAATTCGACGTCAGAGGATCCTTCGGAAAGTCGCGCGACGAAGATGTCCGAAAGTACAACCATATTTATACCCAGGAAACTCGAGGTTTGGAGGATTCAGGATTTGGACGAGGCAGAGCTGGTATCAATGGAAACGCTAAACCTGCCCAGAACGTTGTCAGTGTCAACCTCAGACCCAGGGACTATGAAGGAAATTTCGAAGGGTTTGGCTCGAGACTGAACAATCGAGCTAAGGATTCTCCGATAGTTTTTGTCCAGAAATATCCGAACGACAATGTCCAGGAAAGTCCAACACTACGACCATTCGCATCGGGAAATATCCTCCAAGGCGCTTATCAGTTCAACGAAAACGGCTTCAGAAATTCGTACCGACCGTCATCGTACGCTCCGACTGTTCCGACCGTTACAACTACGACCAGAAGACTGTATTCACCTACGGTACCAACTGCGTACCAACCTTCAACCATTTCTTACGATGAATACGATCAGGATTCAGTTGGTGGTTCAGGTCAGGTGTATGAGACTGCCCCATACGACAGCCAGTATCAAGGAAACTCAGCGGAAATCATTCAGCCGGAAGAGAGTATCGGGATAGTTCAAAGTTATGGTGAAAGGTTGATCAAGAGTGTAAACGCCGACGCTGCGCGCTCCGAGGGTAATCGAGCCAAGTTTGGGACTAGGTCAGATACCGCGAATTCGAATGAACCTAAACATCAAAAGGGTTACCGGCACTTTTATACCGACCAGTTGACGGTGGACAGCAGACTGAGCCGACAAGAAACCGAAGCTGTTAGCGGTGTTTCAGTAGACAGTCCCAGAGAGGCGAAGAGATTGGAAAATCAAAAGAACTTTGATTTTTCAAATTCGCAGCGAAATATACCACCCTTAATCGTCCAGATCCCACGACCAGAAGGAGAACCGGGGAAGCCTGCAACTGACATTGGTGATCAGCTATTCACTTACGATTCCTTTATGAAGACTTCGTCAGTGATGCCAACTCCACCACCAGTAGGATCATCAATGCTAGATTCTGGGGGTGTGTCAACTAGAATAAATCCAGCTGATTCTTCCACCATAATAGCACGTTTGATACCCGAAACCGCACCACCTCCAGTCTCGTCGTCCTTAGGAGCGACCGGCGATGAAGATGTCTTTCCTCCGCCTCGCAGAAGGCCACCCATGATCTCCGATATTCCACAATCTACTGGGACGTTGGGGCTGAATTTCGGGGGTGTTCTTGAAACTACGTCTCCAGTCTCATCATCCTCGGCGTCGTCCGTGGGAGCGATCGATGATGAAGACGTCTTTCCTCCGGCTCGCAGGAGGCCACCCATAATCTCCGATATTCCACAATCTATTGGGACATCGGGATTGGATTTATCGGGTATTCCCGATCAAACGCAAACTTTCGAATCTTCGCGGACAACTCCTCCGACCCCTGAAACTACGCAGCGTCCAGCATCGTCAGGGGAATCGGATTTCAGTGAGATGGATGAAAATGCCACGACGGTACCATCCAGAACCACGCCCATAATTTCTCAGATACCAGGATCCGTTGGTGCATCGGGGGTAAATATCTCAGACATACCAGATAGAAATTTCACTTTCGGATCATTCATACCACCTCCGATCATCCAACCTTCTCAAAACGAAACACGATCTGGTTCACAGCCTCCGATTATGGCTGGTGATGAAAGCACCTATGATGCATCACCCGGAACAATACCGCCTCTGATCTCTGACGTTGCGCAACCCGATGGGATGCAGGGGTCAATTTCGACGGATACTCCCGATTCACTGGAGACCGATGGAAACGGCTCAACTGTACCGCCGAGAACAACGCCTATCATTTCTCAAATACCCGGATCCGTTGGTGCTTCGGGGGTAAATATTTCAGATACAACTGATCGAAACTTTACTTTAGAATCACCGTTAATGCCACCTTCGATCCTGCAGCCTACGGTAAACGCAACGCCACCTGCTCCACAGCCTTCGAGTATGGTCGACGATTCGAGTGCCTTTGATACACCACCTAGAATAATACCGCCTCTGATTCCTGAAGCCGCACAACCTAGTCGAACGGAGAACCCGATTTTTACAGGCATTCCTGATTCAATACAAACTTTCGAATCATCGTCGAGGATACCACCTTTGATTCCACCAACCTCGCGACCTCCACCGCCACCCCCATTGTTTACAGGATCGTTCGATCATGGCGATATACCAACGAGAATACCGCCGCTGATTCCTCCCGTACCAAAATCTACCGATACCCCAGTGACAAGTCTTTCAAATGGAAATGATGGAACAAGTACTTTCGAATCATCTTCGAGGATACCACTCTT
>JAFFZH010006538.1:7661-17743 GCA_018420115.1 Euura saliciscinereae
ATCTAGTCAGGATGTAACACCTCTGCTATCACATCATCTCATCTTTCCTTCGATTTATCTTCTCGACGTTCAGTCTAACGAAGAAAAGTTGTATACAAAAGTTGTAGAACCACATATGAGGCATGTTTTTTGTCCAACAAAATATTTTGATAGGATTACAGGTTCGGCTAGAATTTTGGATTCAATATGTTGCCAGGATGTAACGCGTACAAGTCTGTGCGAAAAGCGGGTGGTACAGCAGCATATGGCAATATTCTTTTCCCATGAATCCTCTCGAAGGTTAAATAAAGAATCTCCTCCAACAGACCGTAAAAGTCTCTCGTGCATAACCTTTGTACTCTCATTATATTCCCGCTCACAACATACCATAAAGCGTACGCGGAATGGTGGTTTGCTGACCCGGGATCACTTCAGGGCACCGCACTTCCGATCTCATCAAAGATCTTGCCAGTGGTGCGGTCCTCGAGTAGCATACTTTGCTCGCGCTCATGAGTTCCTTTTTTCGTCGAAAACTGGCTTTCCCATATGGCATAAAAACCGGTAATTTATGAGATGGGGGTGGAGCTAAGGGTGGAAAAAAAATGTACCTAAGGTATCCCGATGCAGGATGGTGTTATTGGAAAGAATCGTTTTTACTTTGACCGCGCGTGACGAGGGTGACTAACACTTGCCTTTTAGTGAATGTCACACGTTAAGAATTTCTCGCGTTCCTTCACAGTTCCATTGTGAATACTCTCGGTGATTCGTATCTATACCTGCCTTTTCTTCGACCAGGTTTCATTGATGGTCTCTCTCGTCCCGGGTACGTTGCCTGTGGACTAGGTTAAGGTTCGAATATGAAATTCCTGTTGAAATTTGGCGGGAAAAATAATGGAAATACTGTATAATCCCGGCCTCTGATACAGTCACATTCCCTCTCTTCAATATCGTAGCTCTTTCTTCGAACCATTATTCCTAACCCTTTGTTTCCTCACTGTATCTCTTCACTCCTTTGTATCAATTGTTTCCCTTGTTTCTAGCTGTCACTCTTCTCTATCTTTAAGTCTTTATTGTGAGTCTCTTGTATCACCGCTTTGTAACCTAACCTCTAAGTATCTTTTTTCGTCTTCGTCGTCGTCGTCGTCGTCCCTTCATTTCGGTCGGAATAATGATACGGTAGACAAATACCTCGTCGTATAATAAACGGATAGAAACAGTCGGCGTATCGAATCCGTTTTAAAGTCTAAATCCAACGGCGAATAAATGAAAAATTTAGGATAAAAGATGGCCGTTTTTTTAAATGTGGTCGGAGGATGAGAGAGAGAAAAGTTTGGCCAATAAAGCCACAAAGATGGGGTCGAAAGAGGCGAAACGAATGAGAAAAACTTTTACCTTTTATTGTTGAATGGGATTTTAGACGGTATACTCGCAAATACTTATCTCGGTTATGGAATCGGAGAATTCACGTTCGATCGAGGGGATAACTATTATTCATTGTATAATGTACGAAGTCTAGTACCACAGTACTCGAATTCCGGTAGCAAACTATTTCACAATGCCAGAATGGTTAAGCCGACTTCAACAACAAATCGCGCAAAGGAACCGCCTACAACTTTTTTTTTCTTCTTTCTAACCTAAAACCGGCACTGTGACGCCGGGATAATAGAAGAATACAGACGTAGCACTCAATATTGCGAACTATTCAAGAAATTGTGACAGGTGTATTGATTTTACGATCTTCAAGATATGTTGAATTGCAAAATTTCCTCAGACATAAGCAGACATCTTGATTTTGAAAACATTGTAAATATTGCGAACATGCTTATTTCAAATACTTATTATTGAATTCATTTTTATCAATATTGCAGATTCCTCAGAATTACTTGTTGTGCTAAGATTTAAAAAACTTACTTACCTAAATTTACTAAACTTTGTGTCCATTTGAGAACGAAAAAAAAACGCGGCGTTGTCCCCAATTTTGTAAATTCTAGCACCTCAATATGACAGATACGTTGATATAGTCCAATAGTGAAGACTTCAACTCAGAGAATCGATGGAAAATCGCAAATAACGTCATCTAAAAAATGTTGCACTGTTAAAATATGAAAAATTGAGGAGACTAAAATATGATTTTTTGTCAATGAAGTAGGTACCTAATATATTCAAACCGAAATTTCTCCTTGTAGCTAGTGACATATGTACGAAAACCATGACACGTTTTAAATTTCTAAGGCATATTATTCGCAAGTCGTTTTTTTTTATGGCTACAGATGTAGATGTACGACATCCGTTTGTACGATGCGTCATAAATACCGTAACGAATTTCTGTTGCTCGTGGTACCTATAACAGTCAGGGATACACACAATGAATCGGAATACATGATAATAGCTAGCAAAGCCCTAATTTTCATTTTTTTTTTTTCTTTCTCCCAACGCGCGAATTGATTTTATCGGTCGGTTATGTTACCTCATTGAATATCCTCACGCCGTATATCCTTTATTCGACGCTCATGCAAATCGTATCGAGACGTGTGTGCAGGGGTTCCGATGTCAAAGGAAAAATAATAAATTAATGAATACGTATTCGAAAAATTATATCGTTCGGATTTTCATTTCAATATTTCTTTATGATCGATCCTGGGGCGTGTTTTTTATTTTTCACCACCGATGATCATTTGTCACTCTCTAGTACAGGAACCAATTCCTTGGACGATTCGCATGTTACCGATCTCACTTTCACACTTACAAATCGTAGAAATTCGGTTTTGTGCTTCTTTCTTCATACGTTCTACATGTGGGTCATGATTTTTACTCACACAATCGAAGACCCGTTAATATATTTAGGGTTACCAGGCCCAACAGTCGACGGTCTCGCTACTCTATACCGGCTGAAGTAATAAATAATTATTTATTACTGGGCGTGGCTATCGTTTTTTAAAACCTTCTGTCAAAAAGCCTACTGCATGTGAACCACGAGGTATCAATTGATTCGTTAACGGATAATTTCATTCGCACATAAAAATCTACCCGGAAATTCTACCTCATTACACATCATAAAGTAACGAGTAGAGAACTCAATCAATGATCGTTGACACTCTCGGATCCATTTACATCGCGAAATGAAAAAGGATCATTTCAGTGTTGCTTGAATTAAGCAGAGAAAAACGTTACTTTTGGCGCCCAACGTGGGGCGAGGTTTCGATTGATCCGTCAACGAATTAGACTGTGGATCTTAAACTATGAGAAACGTTAGAATCTGAATAAAACGAGAACCGGAAATGATAACGAGTTGAAATTCAAATTGCAACGTTGTCCAGACAATGAGAGTATCCTGTCAAAATTTCAGTCAAATCGGCTCACTGGTTCGTCTGTTATAGCCTTTCGTCCATTTCCGGAAAATACTTGTTTTGTTATGACAAGCCTACGTGAGGATCCTCCCATGCATGTATAACGTTGGCAAAAAAAAGGTGAGCTCGCGGGTTATTGACCAGGGTCCTTTTTTGATCCATGGCTTATGAAGAGCAGGGGGGTAGGTAGGGAGGGGGAAGAGGAAGAGTGTAAGAAGCATCAGCGACCAGGCAGACAGCTGTTGAAGATCCAACGAAAATTAGGATTTATCTCCTCCAGAAATCCTCTTACCGCATTATTGAATCGAACTTACAATTCCCTTTTTCCATTTTCATTCATTTTTATTCTCGTTTCACGGGATTTCTCCATTCGAGTTTTTTCCTTTGAAATGGCCGCGGTGACCGAAAGTAAGCGTGTACGATATACCCGTTGCGGGAACCAAAGGACGAACTTAAGGACCCTGCGAGACTCCGAAGGCTACCAGAAATGCGGTTCTGTCTGAAGATCAAACTTATTTCCATTCTCATTCACATCATTCGCATTCCTATTCCATTCTTATCGCATTATGTATTTTCACCGTGGGCTTATCCGCAGGGGGTTTGCGGTACTCGAGACTCGAGAGTCGAGGACTCGTTCTGGTTCTTTATTCCAAATGCAAAGCGTACAATTTCCCAATTTTTTTTTTCTCTTCTTCGATCGATTTTCACCGATAATTGTTTTCTTCTTCTTCTCTCCAATCGCACACAAAGGCTCCGTTATTCCGGACCGTAAAAGTTTTCGCGAAAAAGGGGAGACTCAGTCTCAGAGTCGATCGCCAATTGACTGACGTTATCTCATCGATCTCATAGATTAAGAAGATTGCTCGAGTAAAATAGGGATACAGGGATTCGGGAATGGATAGGCACTTCACGATAACTATCCTTTCTCCATTCACTCACTCACAGACCTGCAGGATCTTTTTTCTTCCCGATTGTAATTCTAAACCCGCAACTGTTTCCCTCTTTTGTGCCAATACAATTTTCTTCTATAAAGAAGAGACATCCCATTCAGAAAAACCGCTCTTCTTCTTCTTCTCAAGGGGTTGTTCGACTCCGGAGTTAAGAGATCTACACGGAAAAACTTCCGATCGTGTCACATTTAGGATATCTCCATGCTGCTCCATCATGCGTTCAGTACTTGATAACCGTCTTCCAGTGTCTTCTTCGGAATTTCGTTAGCACAAAGTTGCCAGGAAGCGTGAAGAGCCACGTATGACTACTCGAAGCCCACCAAGCTTCCTTCTTCGAGGCTAAATTCTCCGGAATGAATGGCTGGATATTGAGGCCAAATTCGTTTCTGCGGGGGTCGGGGTGCCCTCCATTCATTCAGAGCCCCTTTTCATCCCCATCGACACCCGGGGCTCAGGGGAATTCTGTATCTGACCATAGCCGGTCCTCGACCAGCGGTACAGGGTCCTGCATCCAAGACTGCATGAGTGTATTAAAAAAAAAAATTTGGTGGCGTCCTTATTTTTGGAGAGTGTCCACATCGTCACACTGAAAACGAATTAAACGCGTCCGGTCGATTCCTCTCATTGTACTCGGTATTTTAATTACCTCGAGAGAACCGGGTCCGACGGTGTGCAGGACTGACTGTAAAGAAGGAGCATGCCAAGTTTGGCACACCTGTACCCCCCGGTTAAGGGACTCTTCGATGGTTATTCAGAGGGGCATTATACCGTTGGATGCAGTGGCGGTACCCCGTCGTTTCCATCTATTGTGAATAAAATCGGACGGGTCTGCCACCTAAATAAGGTGCGTTAAAGCGAGACGATACTCGGATCCCTTAAAGGCTCAGGGTTTGGTGCTGGCTTGAAAAACGTTCGATAATCAGCTTGTGCCGGACGTTGAAGCTGATACGAGCTTTTCGTCAGCATCTATCTCTGCGAATTCGCTAACGCACATTTTGTTACAATTTAGAAACAATGAATCACAAATTGAGTTTGTTAACGAAATTACCTGATATCAATGTGGCCCCACCCGGAGGTGGGAATTCAGGACCGTCCGTTTTAGCACCGGTCATGGTATTACTGGTGGCAACCCATTGTGTCTCTTTGTGAAGGGAAAATACCCTGCGACAGACACCTGCCCTTTTCAAATTCAATTAGACAATGTCCATCCATCGAAATTAGGAGCTGGATGCGGGTTCCTTTACTTGGAATATCATCCTCTGTTGTTGAATATCAGAAAATCCTCAACCGACCCCCGCACCTGTCTTCACCGTTGTTGCCACCAGCTAATAACAATTTGCACAAAAGTCTGACCAGTCCGTAATGCTGGCTGATCCTTAATTTACAGACAGATTCTCCAAGGATTACGAGTCGCCCTTTGTGTAGACAAAGATTAGCCACGTCGGTACCCTTTTTTTTTTGACGATATTTGAAACGATATCGAAACGGTGGTTTGTTTTTTATTACCTATATTCAAGCATGTGCGATATGGGCACAATAAGCAGACAGGGCCCAGCAGCGCCCTGCAGCAATTCAGGTATTAGAATCAGGTTAAGCGGGCCTTAGCTCAATCGTGCGGATAATGAATACGATGCCATGCCCCAGGATCAAACATCATACCGAGTGAAGTAGCCGCCCTGCAACGAACGGTGCATCGTTGTTGGTAATTAGGACAAACTACCGCCCCAAGCCCGAGGCCAGGGTGTGCTTAAACCTCGGCACGTGGCGGTGATTATTTCATAATTTTAATACTCGTTTGAAATAAAAGTGGGAAACAACGAGCCGAGTAGGTCTGTTTATTCAAATTAGGCGAAATATCAATATGACACCGATTTGAAGAAGAAGGAGAGGAAAAAAAACCGAGATTCAGTGCTTGGTTAGCGAGGGGTGCTCGACAAACCCTGTTTGCTAGCAGGGTTCGGTCGCATAATGGCAACCCCATAACGTATCACGTTGTTAAAACGAGGGTGGACCCCCCAGTGAGACAAAACATATTGTCTGAATTTATACATCGGATAGATTCACGATGTTATATAGAGCGAGGAAGAGGGGGAGAGGGAGAATCGTTCATATTCACGTGCTACAAGTCTCATGGTACATTAGGGGTCTTACTCCTTATTGTATTATGGTCTATATCTGTGTCAACCATTATCATCAATTGCTCAATACTAGTTCAACACCGAAAATAACCCAGCGTTCACCTCTTCATAATCCTGTCCGACGGCAAGAGCACCTCTCTCCGATATTGACATTTCTGGATCTCCAAATGATTACCCAAAATAGCCTTCATCGACAGGATGGACGATATTCTTCGAACCCCATTTTCATCGTGATCAATCCACGTGTTCAAGAGTACTAACACTTGAACATTTTCATTATGTCAATCCATCGAAGAGTACATTTCATCTTTTCAACTGAGTTGCACATATTGCTGGTACTTTTCATCAAGATAAGGATCAGTAATGGTAGGGTTTTTTCAAATTTGATGACCTCAACAGTATCCATCCGTTCAAAGGTACACGAGTTTGTAGTTCTGATCGATAGTCTCATATCCAAGCATGGAAACGAGGACTTTTTTCAGGATACTAAGAAAATGCCTCAAGCATATCGTTGAAAAGTGCTTCTCCTTGAGGATGTGACAAAAATTGGCAAACTGAACCAGTTTAAAGTACTTTTCTTCAGGATATCCTGAAACACTTCGAAGACATCCAACTGTCGTAGAGTATCTATTGTTTTTTTATGTCATTGAAGAAGTAGTTGGTTGTTCCAAGTGACCAAAAAAACTCTTCCAGATTATAAAACGAATTAATTTTGCTCTTGATTAGAGAAAAAATGTTTATTTTGCGATATGGGTAAAGTGCTCCGGAATGAAAACGCGCACCATCCGTGGGGTGGTCCCTGACGAGTATCTCGACATAATATCGTAATACCTGGTGTAGTAATTCGGTGTATATCTGTGATAGGTGAGTGGGATCTTTAGGTCGAGTAGTATTACAAGTTACCAGTTACCACTCCCTCCGTTGTTGAAGCAAGAAGTAAAAAAATAGAATAATAACAATAAAAAAAGGGATATTTCCCTCTCTTCACTCGCCAACTTTTCTACAGGCAAACCCTCTCCTCTTGAACCTTTCGAAGGTACGTGTGTGTGTGCATCTATGAGTCGTACGCGCCCACGGCAACACGAATCGACAATAGATTTATTATTAAGCGAGTGCGGGATAGAGAGAGAGAGATGTAACGATACGCGGTTATAACCGTGCGCCAGGTAGGACGCGTACACCTATTCTGAGAGGTTAGGAGGTTTTCTGGTTAACGAAGACCAATCCGGTTCCCGGAGTACCTAACCCTCGTAGGAACAGGCCCAGCCCACATCGTACCGATTGGTCGACGCGGTCGTCGTGCCGGAACCGAGGAGTGGGGGAAAAAACCGATAGTTGCTCCAAGGATCAACTCTTGGGCCGACGGTTTACTGCATTTACGAACACACCGTGCTGCGGAGAACTACCGTCGGCTGTCGTTGTGCGTAATCCTGTTATACTCGTAACATCGCAATAACAATCAAATTGTTAAAACAACAATAATTGAATGCAACGACGGATTTGGAAGATTATAAATAGCGACAGATGATCGAAGACTGTTTGTTAACAGTATCTCGGTATTCACCTAACATCAGTGAACTATTTGTTAACAATTTTCTCGTCTAACCGAAGTGGAAGTAAATAGTGTGCGGATGAACATAAAGTGGTTTCAGTGAGTTTCGATATCGTTTTTACAGTAAATATTCAGTGAAGTTGATTCAACGAACACTCACGTGCTCGCCACGGTATTTTGATAGTAATAATCAAAGTTTGAGAAATTTGTTTCAAAAACGGCTGCAAAATTGAGCTCGATTTGCATCAACGGGCCGCCGGCCATTTCATGAGGTAAGAATAAAATGAAAATGAAAAAATAAAAAAGCTTTAGGTTAGCTACTTTGCTCACGAGACCGAAAAGCATCCGCCCTCTACCGAGCTCCTCGAGAGAGAGGGCGATTCACCCCTGAATTTCGCGTATCTATTAGTCCTCGTTGAATGACACTTGAGGGTTTACAAAAATACCCGAAGGGGGTCTCTCAAGCTGAAAAAGGGTAACCCCTCTCAAACGCATGGGATAAAATGATGAAGTTATTTTTTAACGAAGGGCATGTTGATTGTGTCGAGTTTCTTCACAAGTGGATCGCGTAAGGGAGAACTAAAAATCCGCCAAGAGTTCAATTAGCGGTAAACTTACGACCTCTCCTTTTTTAATTTCAGAGCCGGCGGCGCGATGTGCGACGGTGCATTCACCGAAACTCTACGCGGAATGCAGGGGATGTCGGGAGCATCACCGCCCGGTGGTGCCGGCGGTGGTCCCATGGGGATGACCATGGGAAGCCCGATGAATTCGAACAAGAAGATACAGGAGGATCACATCAAGAGACCGATGAACGCCTTCATGGTCTGGTCGAGGCTACAACGGCGGAAGATAGCTCAGGAAAATCCGAAGATGCACAACAGCGAGATATCGAAGAGACTCGGTAAGCGTGATGATGAGGGATGCGATGTAAATTACGCGCACGCGTCCGTGAAGGGAGACCCCTTTTTAATTATTCATCCGAAGGATGCTGGTGGACGAAGAGACGGCGTAGATATACGGTTTATTTGGGGTAGTTTTCTACCCCAGGAATATTGAGGATGCGGTTTTTCTCGGTAAATCCCGCAATAATAGAATCGGGTTTAATCCAGCGTTAAGAGAGAACCTCGGGGTTCGTTCTACGGTCCAAAAAATATCCCCATATACCCTGGCCACCCCGTACCTCGCTAATGCCTAATACCTAATCGGTGAAACTCACCTTCCGTAACTAAACGACTAAAGCCAATGAATGCCAGATCATCCCCGTAGACGTAACATCGATCCTAATTCTATGTCCGGGAAATGGGAGCTTCCCCTAACCGATTTTTTTTTCATTCTACTTCTATCCTCTCTTCCTATTGCATGTGGCATTGTGTCACCTGGACGAAGGGAGAGCCAGACTATACGGGGTTCGGGTATCTTTTTTTTTTCTTTTCGCTCTTCGAGGAATATCCTAGTAAAAGTTTTCGCAGTCCATTAATTAACAGGCATTGTAAGGTTTTAAACGATGTTAAATAAACGGCATTGTGTTTTGGCAAAAGGCTCCTGAAAGCCAGCCTCGTCGCCATTGTGGTAACGTCAGCGCTCTTGCACCACCACCACCACCACCACCACCACAAACGCGAATTGCTAGAAGACCAAAGTCACCTTTCGTCGGAGGCCACCCACACCACGTACTACCGTATGGGTTGGTTCACGATGCCAAGGGAAACCCGCGAAATCCTTTGTTCTAAACGAATACCGCTCCTCTATTCAACCGAGAAAACGCGTATTGATTGGATTAACCGAAATATAAATAGTTCCTACCCCCCCTCCACTTTCGGATTCGAAACGTGGAAAATTGAGCTACTCGATATACGCCTTCTTTTGGCATCCTCAACTGCTAACTTTTGTCGCTATGTCGAAGTTTGTAATATCACCACATTGGGCGCCACAACATCATTTCGGATACAAACTGGAGAAATTTTAGGCACTGAACTGGATGTACGCCATTCTTTGACATCCATCCCTCAATTACTGACTTTTTTCGGCTATCTCGGAGCTTTTAATGTCCCCACGTGGGGCGCCATGACATTCTTTTGGACAGGCACTTTCAAAAATTGAAGCACTGCCCTCG
>JAFFZH010006539.1:3013-13800 GCA_018420115.1 Euura saliciscinereae
AATCGAGTGGAACCTGACATGTTGAAAATGGTTTGAACATTCCGTGTAGCATAAAATGTAGAGAATAAAATGGTTCCAAACACAGAGCATAACGTTCGAAAAACACATTTTATCTATATCGTGAAGACGTACGCATAGTTTTTATTTTCAACGATTAAATGAATCTGACCACCTGCAGAACATACGTGCTACAAAATGTCAAGTGTGCTGTTAAATATTTTGTGACACAACACTTCAAAAGTTGATTGCTCTTGATATACATGTGTTCGATGAATGGTCGATTTTCCACTTCGGTACTATTTTACGGTTTTAAATTTTACTTTTTGTGATACGAAAATTTAGGCATAAGTATCTATAGTATATATATAATTAAGTATCCCGTTGAATATTTCGAGACACAATACTTGAAAAATTGATTGCTGTAGATATACGTCCATGAGTTCCAGTTTGGCTGTTGGAATTGAAATCAATAATTCAAATATTCTCAGTTTGAACATTGTATCCTTGTTGTATGGAGAATATTCTACTCCTTGATGGAAAAATATTTCTACGTTTATCGACAAAACAGGTTTTTTTTCACCTGTTGATGATGTGTCTGAATAATTGCAATGCTGACGTGGAAGCTATCGAACTTATACTCGACTCTCAATTAGTTTTTTTTTGTACGTGATTCTCACTTATATGTATGTATTTTCTAGCGTACCCGATTGAAATAAGTATAAGTCAGGTTTCATTGTATTGGAAAATAGAACGTTCGAGCATGTGCTATTGGTCTTTTTGCTGTTTATAATGGCATGAAGTCGTATAATTTTTTTTTCACGCCAATCGCTCTGAAAACGTTCGAAACGTATCAATCGAAATTTCGAGATTGAAAAATGTAAGTGCAAAAGGTCGTAAGTTGGGCGGATACGACCTTCTGCTTTTATAACTGCGATTTCTTTTATCGACTTTTCCGAAACGACGTCGATTCCGATTTTTCTAAGCGTTTCACGAGTTTTTACAGCTATTTAAAAAAATCGTGAGAAATAAAAAAATCAAAATGGCGCGTACGACCTTCTGCTTTTAACTACCAATATTTCATCGATTTTTTTTAATTGGTCGGTCTTTCAATTTATCTCTGCGTTTTACGAGTTTCTACTATTCGCAAAAATCATAAAAAATCATGAAAAAAATGGCGCTTACGACGTTTTTCCTTCACGTTGTTTTTCATTTTTTCTTAAAAATTGTGATAAACGAACGACGTATCCGCAAAACTTATGATCTTTTGCACTTATATTTTTCGATCCCGTAATTACCAGAACACATTGAAAGTATAATTTGAGAAATCATCATATTTTAGTTGATGTTGGAAATAATATAAGAAGTCAGAATATTCAGGATCGTAGTTTAGCAGTACTAAACTGGTGGTACAATTGAAATCAGGGATCGAATGTTGAGTATCAAATACGATTGCCTAACTGGAGGCTAAGGAAATAGATCAATTCATGAAAGCCTCATTGGAATTTGGTTTGTAGCAAACGATAGATCTCAGTATGACAATTATATTTCTAATGGTACGATTGTTTCCAACTTACTACGGGCAAACAAAGCATCATCCAAAATCGCACCGAATAGGGGGTTGATTGATTCGAATACTTGAGTAACGCTGAACACAGTACGATTGATCAGATCGCTGGTATCTGGAAATTAAAAGATACCTCAATAATTTAGACAATTTTCAATTGCTGATCGTCTTCAGCTCACATCCGGCTGCCCTTCCAATTCTTTGCGAATCGGCTATCATTTTTGATCTCACTCCGGTGAAACAACCTGAAATTGGAATACAGAGGTTATGATCAAGTCGTCTTCGACTCTCACTCAGTTCTAACAACAGCTGGATGAGAATCAAGCTAGGCTTGATGTATTTTTCAAATGAGTGTCACTTACCCGCGAAACCTTTAGCAATTTGTGGTTTGCTTCCTGAAAATGAAATAGGCGTATCATGACAGACTGGAAATTCACCAATTGACGCATGATACAATGGCAATAAGTGAAAAAAATAATAAAATATGAAGAATCAAAATACAAAATCTCGGTCAATTAAAACAATTTCTCGACTTCACCCTGATATTTGAAGCGAACAGTAGATCGCAAAAATGTTTAAAGGGTAAAAGTCGTCTTCAACTCACCCCCCTTGCCCTTTAGGATAGAAGCTACAGCGGTTGCGAGAAAGTTTCCGGCTCCCGTCAACTTATCTGAAATAGAAATAGAGAGGTCCTGAATATCAAACGGAATGATTTTCCGGAATACGGAGACAAAGATAATTCCAGCGTTCTGGTAGACGTATAAATTGGTCAAGTAAGTGTATCCACTTATCACTTACTAGCGTCTGCGTCGGTCAGCTTGGAACCGATATCTGCAAAATAAAATAGGTACATCATGATACTACCGTACTTTGTCAATATTTGACGCATGTCTTAGTAGTAGTATGACTTGAATAATTGGGTGACATTGTTTTGAACTTACAGCCGGACATCCGTTTAACATCATCCGCAAGCAATGCCAGTCGGCTTTTGACATTTTCCACGCCAGCTGAAATTTAAGTAAAGAGAACTGTGATTAAGTCGTCATTCCGCGGAGCTCGACTCGCTTGAGCTAAATTCGAAAAACAAGTGAATATCTGTCATTATCGAAAATCTCTGTATCTTTAACATACCGTTGAGTCTGGCAAGCGTGACTGGGTCGACTCCTGAAACAAAAATCAGGATATCATGACAATACTTGACGAATCGAGTGGAACCTGACATGTTGAAAATGGTTTGAACATTCAATTTCTGAGGTGAGCTGAACTTTCGAAAATGCGATTTAGACCTGCGACGGATATACTGCGATGAGGAAGGAATTGCGATGCGAAAAAGAAATGGTAAAATCTGCGACGAAGAAACTGCAATAAGGCGATGCGAAGAAGAATCTGCGATGATAGAATCTCCGACGCTGACGATTAACCTCTCATGTCAATCTAACCTGACCCAACCGGTGGTGTTGAATACTGCCAGCTATCAGGACTGAGTCTGAAGTGAGATGATAGTGATAACTGTCAGAGCTTCTGTCAGAATGCTCTTATTCTGAAGTCAGCTGAGAACTGTCAGCACTTGGACCTGGGCGATGCAACTTCAAAGGTTGTATTGGGATAAATATACGAAAATTCAAATAAATTAACCAGGAAAATTAACGTCTGATGAGTCTAACCTGACCTAACCTGACCTAAACCGATGGCGTGAAATACTGCCAGCTGTCAGAAATGAGTCTGAAGTGCGCTGAGAATTGTCAGTTGTCAGATGTGAGTCTAAAGTGAACCGAAGACAGAACTTGAATTTCAATGATAAAATTTTTGAATAGTAAATATTACTTGTGCAAAATGAAAACTGAGGCTGACAGAACTGACGATGAGCTGTTTTTGGAATGTATGAAAGTCTATCATTCCATTGAACTAAAGATGCTAATTTTACTGATGAATTCGACCGATGGGAGATGCAGGATATAGGATAAACATTAACCATATAGAACCAACAATTTTGGACAAGTTCCTGACTGCAGGTCCTGTCGGGAATTTTGAGCAGGGAACGCTAATGGAACTGAACTTTGAGCTTCGAAAAGAGATGATCGCGCAGGAGTGGCTGCTGTCAGAATTGAGTATGAAGAGTTCTGAGATGGCCATACGTCGATCTGTGTAAACACGTTGTATCTCAATAAACAAAATATCGAGATCACCAGAAGATTGCGCCATAGAGCAGGGCAAAATGATGCTCGATTACTGGTGCACTTTTTTTAAAATTTGTCGCAATCGTAGCTACGGATAGGTTCGAATTAAAAACGATTGCTGCATCGTCGTTCGTGGTTCGTGCGAATGACCTCCATAAGTGCCCAGAGGAAGCCAACAAGCAAGTCGTAACAGAAAAATAGAAGGGCTGTGCAAATGTTCGATTCTTCAAATAATTCGTTGCGAATCAAATAGGAAAATTAAATTCGAAGATCGAATCGGATTATTCGAAACTTTGAATGATTCGAATTGTCCAAATTTCGAATAATTTGATTCTACTGAAGAATAATTCAAAGCTTACAGAAAATGAGGATGTTCCGGGTAATTGCGACTCTTTAGAGAAAATCGTATATATTTTTGACAAATGATCTGAAGTTTTCAGGCTATTCGTACTTAACTGGGACTTCCGACATCGCCCAACTAAATACCTTACGATTCTTTCCGTTCTACATATTCATTCCGAGCAGGATCCAACCAGGAAACGTACTTCGCACTCAAACAACGACTACTACAAACCAGGCAGGAGATATAAATCATTTTTGGCCCAAATTCGAATTTCGCAAGAATCTTACACTGGCACACTTTCTCAACTGTTTCCTGGACGTGCACATCAATTTTTGAGGTATTATATTCATCAATGTGGGAGCCAGTCCATTTTCGAGAAAGATGAGGGAGATTTCTTGTTCACGTAAAGTTCAAATCTCACTGTTAGTCATTTTCGATAGGGTACATGAATACCTCTTGTCATATCCAAGCTGCGTGGAAAGATCGATCATTCAATTCAGAAATTGATCTTCGTTAACAGATTTTCTTCCCATAATACTTTTCTTCACCTCTGAAATCTTTGCTGAGAAAGATGGGTTTGAAAAAATATAACCATAGAGCTCTTGAGCAGTTTGGGTTTGACCGGAAAAATTGAGATGCAAAAAGTTCGAAGACTTGAAAAGAAGGAGGGTTTTTGAGAAAATTAGAAATTGATGAACAACAATTGGGTACTTTTTTTTTCATCAATTTTCAACTGAAGTAATTGTAATTTATCCGAAAATTATTCTCCTCAAAATGGATGAACTCCTACATCAATCGACATGGGATCTTGAAAATTGGTGTGCGCGTTGAGAGAATACAAGTGTTTTTGGAAGATTGATTCGGATTTGAGCGGAATTGGAACTTATGAGACCAAAGCTGATTTTAATCTTTGCAATTGTTAGTGGTAGATCGTTGATGGAGCGCGGATATGTTTCTTGGTTCGAAACTACACGTACGAAATTTTTCAGATTTGTAGCAACGGCCCATAGAAAAAAAACTCAACTTAGTGAGCGAGCGTAGAAAGTGTTCTCGATTCGAACAACAATAAAATGTTCTGACTTCGGACCGAATAATGCGCATCCTCGACTAACTCAAATTATTTCCTCGATTATTTCAATCTTTGAAAGTGTCAAATTTTAGAAGGATCCAAATCTTCAATCAATTCCAAGAGTTCGAAAATTACGAATAGTTCGAATAGTGCGGATAGTGCGGAATGTTCGAGTTATTCGAAATCTCGAATTACTCAAAAATTCAAAGTATTTGAAATCTCTAACTATAATTCGAAAATTCGAGTTACTCGGAAAATCGAATTATTCGAAATCTTGAACTAAATATACGATGCAATTCGATTCGAATACTATATTCGCACAGCTCTAAAAATAATCCATTTTTAATGCTAAGGAAGACAACCCACGATACAAGTTACGAGACAACCTTCATCATTTCGAGAATCTGAGAATTCGAGAAATCGTCGGCCCGCGCGGAGCTCGGATCGGGCTTCGGATCGGCTAGTAGCATATAATGTAGGGAATACCATGGTTCCAAACAAAGAGCATAACGTTCAAAAAACACATCTTATCTACATCGTGACGATCTTTTAACGATTCAATGAATCTTACCACCTGCAGAACATACGCGCTACAAAATGTTAAGTGTGCTGTTAAATATTTCGTGACACAATACTTGAAAAATTGATCGCTTTCGATATACGTCTATGAGTTCCAGTTTGGCTGTTGGAATTGAAATGAAAATTCAAATATTCTCAGTTTGAATATTGTATCCTTGTTGTATCGAGAATATTTTACTCCTTGATGCAAAAATATTTCTACGTTTATCTAGAGAACAGGTTCTTTTCACCTGTTGATGATGTGTGTGAATAATTGCAATGCTGACGTGGAAGCTATCGAACCACTTGAATCTCAATTAGTTTTTTTTTACGTTATTCTCACTTATATGTATGTATTTTCTAGCGTACCCGATTGAAATAAGTATAAGTGAGGTTTCATTGTATTGGAAAATGGAACGTTCGAGCATGTGCTATTGGTCTGTAACTTACCGCTGGCAATGCCGACGCACACCAATGAGGCGACAAGAAGACAGACGATCTTGTTCATGTTGAAGGTAGCCACTTACTTCGTTAGAAATAGGTTTCTGGTTAGAATTTGTCTGATCCGTCGTATTTGTACACAGCAGAGAGACCCCCTACCACGTCGATAACTTAAGGTAGGCGATAAACACAACATTGGTAACGTATGGCGCATGTCTAATGACATAAGGACGTGAGCGCCATTATACGACGTTCTGCTGTTTATAATGGCATAAAGTCGTATAATTTTTTTTTTTCAGGCCAATCGCTCTGAAAACGTTCGAAACGTATCAATTGAAATTACGAGATCGAGAAATGTAAGTACAAAAGGTCGTAGGTTGGGCGGATACGACCTTCTGCTTTTAAATACCAATATTTTTTATCGAATTTTTTTAAATGTTCGTTCTTTCAATTTATCTTTGCGTTTTACGAGTTTTTACAACTATTTCGAAAAATCATTAAAAATCATGAAAAAAAACGGCGTTTACGACGTTTTGCCTTTACGATGTTTTTCATTTTTTCTTAAGAATTGTAATGAAAGAACGACGTATCCGCCCAACTTACGACCTTTTGCACTTACATTTTTCGATCTCGTAATTTCAATTGACCTACTATTGGGACGTAAAATCGAGACACTTGGCCTCGACTTATTTTATCCCAGTGCAAAAACATAGTAGAGGAGTCGACCCAAAGCAATGTCCGAGCTTGTTGGAAGTAAGGAACAGAACAAGCTTGAACATTTTTTCTGTCCGAATATTCTACCATTTTTATTCAATGAGATACAGAATATAAAATCCAGGTGTCTGGATTTTACGTCCCAATAGTATACGTTTTGGCCGTTTTCAGAGCGAATGGCGTGAAAAAAGAAATTATACAACCTTTTGCCACCAAAATCGCGTTTTTGGCGCTTACGACCATATGCCATTAGAAACGCGATGTAACAAAGTTTCCACAAGTTTTCCTAAATATCTTTCAGCACACGAGATTATCGTAATATTTGCTCAGATGATGTTACGATTAATTCACACATCACGTCATTCGAATTAACGGTTGATAAGAATCATTTAATCGACTTGGAAAACGTTGAGACGTGGTTAGAAAAAGTGAAGTAAGTTTTCGACCATATTTGCTACGGAGCTTTCGTTTCATTGACGAAGTTCTGTGAGGATATCAGACGGGAGCCCCATGATGCCTATAAATTTCATCGAAATGTATTATATAAAATTGTGAAATCTATTGCAAAGTGATCGTGACGTCAGAACGGATCGGACTAACTATTAGGAAGTTGGAAATTACGAAGAGTGGGAAATTTGAGGATAGAACGGTCTCTTCAAAAGATGCTCAAAAGTGCCAAAAATGTTGGAACCAATACAGAAATCGACGGATTCCATACAGTCACTTGTAATAGTATATTGTGCACCAAGGGAGCAAAGGACATTTTCGCTCCCGAGCGTGTAGTTTGCTGCACGAGGAAGAGGAGAGGCTGCACGAGTCGCGAGCCGAAGACGAGGGTAGCAAACTACACCGAGGGAGTGAAAAGTCCTGCAACCGCCGTGCGGACTGTATTTTTTCCCACCATTAACGGAAAGGTCGATTTTGCGCGCAAAACGGTGATCATTTGAGGTCATTTACACGTGGCTGAAGTGTAGCGCGCCCGGTACGGGAACTAAAAGCAGGGAAGAAAGACCGTGGAAGAAAGACTTACCAGGAGAGGAGACTTCCCGGTCGGTAAAACCACTGTTTGTTCCCCGAAAACAGGTAGCGAAATCGGCCTTTCCGTTCATGTATTTTTTCAGTATGAAGCGATGCTTCAGCAACAATAAAACTTACAGAACCTATGAGTCATATCATCCCACATATTGTGTGAAATATTTATTGGAAAAAGAAGTTTCTCTTTTGCGAAAATGAGTTCTTCCGATTTTCAACATAATGTGCGTCATTCGGTTGATTTTCTGAATTCTTTAAATCTCTCTTCGGATTTTGAGGGAATGCAAGTGAAAAAAAATGCACAAAATGTGACAAAGAACGATGAACGTCAAGAAATTTTTGTTCAATTCAGATGTTGTGAACGCCAATTAGGCATCCACCTCTGAACAAAATAATATTTGAATTTAGGTATTCTTAGTCCACGATGCACAACTGTATGAATAAGGTACAGGCGATGATAAAACTTTATTGAATATTCAGAAGTGATGACGAATTAACGATTCAAGTACTTGCGTCAATACAATATGAATCAGACTCGACAATCGGGATAAACGAATCCCGTCATTGAAATGTCCTCTATACCATATCTAGATACGAAATGACTGAAGATTATCGAAGGCCCGTTGATGCCATAAGGTGACTTAATTTTGAGCGGAAAAATCATGTCATGTCTTTAACCATGGATGGGGTGCACGGGGTAGGCACCAACTCTTCTCGTTTGGATATCATTCTGAACGTCTTTCGGTTTTTGAATCAATATTTTCGGATAATCAGTGACTAATTATCTGTATCGTAATATTCCTCACGGTATTTTGTATTTAAACATGGTTAGCGAGCGACGTTTGGGAACTGTTGTCACAGCCTCGGAATAAGAAGAGAATGCCTTGCGAATTTCATCCAAATCGGTTTAGCGGTCCGAAGTGAATCAAACTTTTCATGCAGGTGTTGCAAATAAAAAAACCTTTCCACATGTCACGTGACTCGGAAGGAAAAAGTAATCGTTCTTATAAGGGCCTCTGAATGTCTTTATTGTTTTGTATTCGGAATCTGTGTTGGGAAATGGAATATTATACGATACAGCGAATGAATAATTTCGAAATCGATTTTTATTGCTCACAATCTTATGCAGCTTTACATTATTCTCACTGATATATACATATTCAGTAATCAATTGGAAGACGTGCTGGAAGAAAGTGGTAGTCTCTCGTCCAGCAGATGATTTACGTTCTTCCACAAAAAGTTTTTCACATTTGCACAAGCGGTTCCGAATATTCCGCTCCGCGATAGCTGCTAAGAAGTGGGCTGCGAATAGATTCACCAAAATTAGTGAATAAATACATTCAGCATCTTCGTATCAGGTGATACTGTCGATGACACTCACCAATAGTCTCTTCCGCTGCTTCGGTTCAGCTGGACTGGCATGGGATTTATGATTATCCAGATCTCCTAGCTGAGAAAGTAAAATAACGATTCAATGGCAATTACCAGAACACATTGAAAGTATCATTGAAGAAATCATCATATTTTAGTTGATGTTGGATACAATATAAAATGTCAAAATATTCAGGATCGTAGTTTAGCAGTACTAAACTGGTGGTACAATTGAAATCAGGGATCGAATCTTGAGTATCAAATACGTTCGCCTAACTGGAGGCTAAGGAAATAGATCGATTTATGAAAGACTCATTGGAATTTGGTTTGTAGCAAACAATAGATCTCAGTATGACAATTATATTACTAATGGTACGATTGTTTCGAACTTACTAGCGGCAAGCCCGAAAGCAGCATCGAAAATCGCATTGACTCGTGGGTTGATTAAGTCGAATACTTCAGTGAATCTTGACAGAGTACGTCGGATCTGATCGCTGGTATCTGGAAATTGAAAGATACCTCAATAATTTAGACAAGTTTTAAGTGCTAAGTGAGGCGCAATATTCTGGATGGGGGCAATCGTGTTCAACTCACGTCTGGCTCTCTGTAACCTTGTTTGCGAATCAGCTGTCATTTTGTTTCTTACTGGGTCGACAAAAGCTGAAATTGGAATACAGAGGTTATGATCAAGTCGTCTCCGACTCTCACTCAGTTCTAGCAACAGCTGGATGAAACCCAAGCTAGGGTTGATGTATTTTTCGAATGAGTGTCACTTACTAAAGAATCCCTCAGGACTTGTTGTATCGGTTCCTGAAAATAAAATAGGCGTATCATGACAGAGTGGAAATTCACCAATTGACGCATGATATAATGACAATAAGTGAAGAAAATAATGAAATATGAAGAATCGAAATAGAAAATCTCGGTCAATTAAAACAATTTCTCGACTTCACCCTGATCAGTGTTGTAAAAGGTACTTCATTTTTAGTACCTAGGTACAGGTACAGGTACTTGCAGGAAAAAGTACCTAGGTACAGGTACAGGTACTTTTTGCGAAATGTACCTAGGTACAGGTACAGGTACTCAAGATGTACCTATATTTAGGTACTTAGGTACTTTTTTATGGGAAGTACGAGAGCAATCTGAAAAATATGGACAAAATTATAGACCAGACAAACAGGTTATTTCATATTAAGGGGAGGTTACCGTTCACAGGGATGAAAAATGCACAAATTACGGACATTATTTGTTAACATGAAATGAACACTTTTGGAGGTCGAGTTTCACCTATTTCATTCATTCATTAGAGAAGAAGAAATTCCAATTTTGTACATAAGAAAAAATATAAAAAGGCGGCTCCAGCTGCTGTCAACTACACTGTGGGTTCCGATTCACCCGGGGCGCCCCACAGCTTCACCGGATGAATAGATTGACATGTATCTGTACTCATTTTGAAGCAAATTAAATTTGCGAGGCCATAACGCAGCATTTTTTTTGCGAAAAATTGATTTAAATATA
>JAFFZH010006551.1:0-14827 GCA_018420115.1 Euura saliciscinereae
GTTGAATGATATTTAATTCTGAATGAACAAAACAATTATCGGTTCCATCTGACCAGTAAGACTAGAATCAATTCTTGATCTTTGGATTAAACAACCGATTTCTCGGGTCCAACAATTTTATTCGGTGTTTAAAAATTATTGAAATAATGAAAAAACGCCGACTCAAATGGTCAGCACGGCTCTCCGCGGACTGACACAATGAAATAAAGCTGTTCCGAGGCGTTGATAGAAGAAAAAGTGATTTAGTTGATCAGCACTGGGCGTGAGCGCGCTGTCAGACCCACCTCGGTTAATGTTTTAATTAATACATCGATGCTGGGCATTCGATATACACATATATCGATCGAGGCTTAGCCCACGCTGTATTCGACAATAATTAGGCCTCTTGTAGTCTTGTATAGACCCGAGATCGGAGGACGACCGTATCGGAATTGCTCCGACGATCCAATGCTCAACAGAAAATTTGCTTTCGTTAACCGATCGATTAATTATAACCACTCGGTACCGGATACCTTAATCGAGATATTAAACAGATGGTAATTGGATCGAAGATTCGAACCCCGAGACGAAGACGAAGACTCGACGCATCTCCTCGCTTCACGCTCAAAGAGACACGCGAGGCCCGCAACCACCTGTTGATTCAATCCCATCTATGGTCCATCGCAGCCTCCGTCTCAGTCTCAGTCTCAGTCTCAGGATATCTTCAACATACGAGACAGTATTTAATTACTTTCTTTCGAGGAGGAATTCTTACACCCGATCGTTATTATCGTTTCGAAATCACTGTGCGTATATGATGCCTAAATATCCACATGCATATTAATCGATTTCTTAACAAAGATGCATAAGCCGGTAGTGTGAAACGAAAAAAAATTGTATTACATGCGATAATTAGTATCATGATGATATCAGCGTCGATTATGGCCTCTAATCTCTATGTGGCCGCGTAGATCGTAGTCTATAAAAACGTAATTCGTACCAACAGCTGATCGTAGTTCGCGTTACGACATCCGCGGTTGAGTCGTTTGTGTGAATACAACAACAACAAGAATATTGCACTATCAAACGTCAGATCACTTGTAAGAATTTTAATTGATGAACTGTTGAAAAATTCGAATCGCAAAGAAATCAAGAATTGGAAGAAAAATATTTGTTCATTTCGCGGTTGGTCAATTTTCTCAATTTTTATAATGATAATAAGAATAATGATAACAATAATGAGAATTTGAATCAACAAGCTGAAAGATCTCAAATTCAGTCATAGTGATAGTACCTGATCATAATAATAATAATAATTTTTGGGGATTTTGCGAATCCATTTCAGTGAATTTGAATTCAGTGGCCCGTAGAAAACCTTCGAGATGCCGATTTTCATCTAAATCTGTTTCTCTTTTATCGAAATGTTCTTCTTTGAATGACCCAAAAATTACTCGTCAGCCAAAGTATCGAATCTACCCAGTCAAAAGTTTCCAGAAACCGTGTGAATTGAGACGAAATTCACAAAAATTCGTTTATTGGTTCTGAAGATGTCGTTAAAAAAAAAATTATCAAGCATCATAACCAAGTCTTGTATTTTTATTTTCGAGTTGATTATATGACAAGTTTACGTTGAGAGTTGAAATTTATAATTGACTGAGACGTGTAATTAAATTTTGATCCTTTTATGACTTAGTGAGGTTAAATTGACTTTTTGTTCTCAAGTTTTATTACCATTTTTTCATTCCCTTTATTATTTTTCATAAATCAAGCTGTCTCATCCTTTCCTTTATCCGTCAGTTTTTTTTATAACCAAAGAGAATAAGCGACTGTCAATCTGTTGTCACTTAACAAACAGATAGATTTTGGCCGGAGGGTCAACAGGTTAATATCTATGACGTCAATGCTCCGTATCAACCATCACCTCGGATATAAATACTTATATCTATCAGGGTGCCGCACGTGTGGGTGGAACGACGTTTATCTCACAATACGTTCACTTGAAACAGTAAATAAACTCTCTCGTAATCCCCAAATGTAATTAATTATACGCAATAGATTATAACGATGCAGTGACAAACCGTCTTTCTCAAGTTTTCATCTTCTATCCCCAATATCTCACTTCCGGTTACTCCTAGGTCAAAAATGGTCCAAACCGATTTTCAAGCTGTTTAAGTTCTCTACAAATATTATATCAATGATTTTTCTCGTAGAATCAACCGATTGGAAGATATGAGGCTTTTAATATCAAGGTTCTCTGAAGGAGTTAGCGTAAGACTGAATGTGAAAACTTTTTTCTCCCCAATATCTCACTTCCGGTTACTCCTGAGCCAAAAATGGTCTGAACCGATTTCCAAGCTCGTTAAATTCCCTACAAATATTGTACCGCCAATTTTTCTCCTGAAATCAACCGATTAGAAGATATAAGGCTTCTAATTTCAGGTTTCTTCGAAGGGGTTATAGCAAAAAGTGCAGGTGAAAAATCTTTTCTCGCTAATATCTCACTTCCGGTTGATTCTAGGTGAAAAACAGTTTGAATCAAATTTAAAGCTTTCTAAATTTCCTACAAATATTGTATCAATAATTTTTTTCGTGGAACCAACCAGTTGGAAGATATGAGGCTTTTAATTTCAGGGTTCTCTGAAGGAGTTAGCAAAGAGTGAAACTCCTTTGCAGCTGGGTTGTGGTCCAGAGGTTCTCGCAGTCAAGGGTACTTTCGGAGGGGGATTTCGAAGCGACTAACTAAGGGCCGGTGTTTAGGTGAGTTAATAAATGTGATCGTGTATTAAATAACATGGAGTTTCGAGATATCCTTTGGTATTCTTCGAGGCTCGGGCACGTCAATACAATTAGAGGAAATTCCGGTCCCTGCAGAAGGCCCAAAGGGCTTCTAGACCGGGTCGAAATCAACCTGCAGCTTCTAACATTCGGTCCAATTATCGTCGAGAGATTATTCGAACCGACGCGATGTCTCACGCCCACGCGGTTGGCTCTTGTAAAAAAATATCCTTTGACGACGACCACGAGAATCGCATTCCTCCGGGGTCCTATATACTCTTATTACCCCTTTTTTTCAACTGCCGATTAATACAAGCCGAGACTCGCCCCGCGTAAGGCTATCTTAATTATACACCGACCTCTTAATTACCCAACGCGATCTTAACGCCCGCCAAACCGCGATCTCAAGCTCTACTCACAGTTCCGAGAACTCCGGTTCAATTCGATTCGCAATAATCGAGCAATGCATGAGAATTTACCCCATCCATATTCAACAAACAGATAAATATGTCGATTTTAATCATTATTAACACTTCTCATCTTATTTAGCCAATATCTCGCTTCCGGTTGCTTGTATGCAAGAAATGAATTGGACTGATTTTGAAGCTTGTAAAATTTCCTACAAAAAAGGTTCCGATCACATTTCATCTCAAATCAATCGTTTAAGAGATATACAGGAAACAATCATCGGGGTCTCATGACTTAAGTGTGCCATGACACTTCCGAGTTAAATTAATAGCTCCTCTCTTCTTTCGCCGATATCTCACTTCCGGTTGCTCATAGGAAAAAAATGAATTGCACTGATTTTGAAGCGTGTAAAATTTCCCACAAAAAAGGTTCAGATTATGTTTCACCTCAAATCGACCGCTTACGAGATATTCAGGACACAATCATCGGGGCCTTATGACATAACTTACTTCCGAGTTGAAAAAATAGTTCTTATATTCTTTCGCCAATATCTCACTTCCGGTTGATCTTAGATAAAAAGTAAATGAGATTTATTTTGAAGCTTATGAAATTTCCTACAGAAAAGGTTGAAATCACGTTTCACCTCAAATCGACCGTTTACGAGATATTCAGGACACAATCATCGGGGTCTTATCATATCAAAGTGCCGATAACACACTTCCGGCTACTTCCAGGTAAAAAATGATCTGAATCAATTTTGAAGCTCATAAAATTCTCTACAAAAAAGATTCCATCATCTTTCCGCGTATAATTGACCGTTTGGAAGATATACGTAATTGAAAATCAGGGCCTTAACACGAGGATTAAGATTTGAATTTCGTATTGTTAATTCGGCTTTTACAATATCGTTGGAGCCTGGGTCTGGAGTTTCAGTAACGGTAGGCTTAATTGAAATATTGTTTTAGTAAACGTCGCCATTCATCATAGAGACTATCCACGGGCAATGTAAGACAGTAGAAAGAACCGCACACCTCGTACCACGGCCACGGGCCGGGTGTGGCGAGTATCGTGGGTCCCAGGAAGAGGATACATTCGAACATTTTTAACTCACAAAAGCAGAATCATTAGTCTTCTCTGCCCCCTCCTAGGGAGCATAACGCGATCGTGTACAGGAACATCACCTTACACGCTACTTCTGACGCTGTGGGAATATTAATTAAATTTCATTCCATGATTCGAAACACAAGACGAACCGGCGAACGTCTTGTTCCATTCGCCACATAGTCGAACGGTCGTGAGAATGGGAAGAAAAAAAAATGGCGATTTTTTTATCAGGTTTAGTTCCGACAGTTTAGTTTTTTCACTATATCCTCCACGTTATGAAGAGACTTTTTAATGTACTTGGCGCGATACTCTATCTATTTTTTGACTGACGATATTTCGAGAACGAGAGATCGGATTTTTGTCAATTTGGTCTCAATCGACGCGGTTTATCCAAACTTAGAAATGATTAGATCTCAGATTTTATCGGTTCGGTACTTTGGGAATCATTTTGATAACAAAATTCTAAGAAATGAAGCAAAAATTACGATATCTTGAGATCGGATGAATCGAGTGGATGAAAATTGGTATCGCTAGGTTTTTTAGGTCACTGATCGAGAATCTCAAGTCAGATTTGCAAAATTCAAAATGGCGGATCCAATACGGTCCAAAAAGAAACCTTAAAGTATTCGTATTTTGATAAAAATCGGTATTGGAAGGTTTTTTGGGTCTCTGATCACGAATTTGAAGTCAGAATCTCAAACTTATGAATAGCAAATTCAATACGCCGATAAAAAAATTTCAAAAATGTTCCGATTTTGGTAAAAAATTGGTATCCAAAGGTTTTATAGCTCGCTGATAACGAATTTGTCTCTAAATTTTCAAAAATTCTGATCGAATAGTAATATCTTGTCGACATAGAAAAAAACGGGAAGTCAAATCAGCTTCTCCTTCCGTCATTCCAAGTTTTCTCAATAATTTTTCTATATTTTCCCACGCCGAGTTATCGCAGTGCCTACTTGAATTCTCGTACCGTCTTTGACGTCGATGTAAAAAAATCGATTTCCTCGATCCAAGTGCTGAACAAATCGAATATTCGAGTATATTTGAATGAAAATCTGTTCGTTATTCTCATTTAATCTGAGCGAGGTGTCGGTGACGCAATCGATCGAATGATCGCAGGGACACTAAAAAGCACTTGGACCAACTCGGCGAGAAGAGGAAGAAGAGGAAACAGAAAAAGTAAAAAATGACCAAGTAACGAGTCTGTCTACCGTCGGACAGTGTAATAAGTCCTGCGGTATAAGCGCCTGACGATAAGTTACAACGGCACAGAAACGCGTCGAAGGAATTATTCAAAGCCACGCGTACAGATTTCTAATTGATTATCGATTTCCCCCCGATTCACCTAAAAACGTACCTCCTCGATCGTTAACAACGGATAATTACGTACGAAGGCGATAAAACCATCGTCGCTACACGAGGCTGAGGCTAGACTCCCACGGATGGGACGAATTTCTTTCCTCACCTGCGGTACATGACGCATTGACAACGGGTTGGGTTAACCAATCTCGCGTTAAAATGGAGAATCTTTATCGTCGATTTTCTCTTATTTTCCCCTTTTCTTTTTATTTTTAATCCTCGTGTCAGGGAAGATTTAGCGCCGATTCTATCGGGCGCCGTCTCGTCACATTTTTCCCACGTTCGGTGAAGAGAGAAGAAAAATCCGAATTCATACGCGGGGATTCAAGGTAGCTGCTTCTCAATTGGGGACCAGACTCTCGTCTGACCCAGACAGGAAACCGTAGACGCGGTTCTATCCGCCGATAAATCGGCTAGACGAAATCGGTTGGCGAATAAAATGCATGCTAATATTGTGCACGGAGCAAGGCGAGCATTTCGCGGAGGCCAAGGCCTAAATTTTGACCGAGGTTCGGCGTCGTCGACGATATTTTCATCCCCTCCATTTTAAGGATGTAGTTCTGATTGGAAAAGGAATGCGAATTTCTTTACTAAATACATTCACCTGTCAATATCTGCAAAGATCCAATGCGATTCTGATTTTTAAAGTGTTCTAATCAGGGCCCAACGGTGATAATCTGTAAACATGATCCAATTGCTCAGCTCAGAATGAGAGTGATGCGTGTCACAAAAAGTCAAGAGTGATGAGATACTTGGAACTTGTCATCCGACCAAACCAACACCAGATATAAAACGATATGAGTTTACTTGGACAACTATTTTTCTGGAGTTCTCGATTGATACGCAGCCTTTTACAAATCTTTGGTTATCTCAAAAACTAATTTTCACTTACTTTTCAGATTTCAAAATGTAACTGGAGATGAAATATTTATCGAATCAACTTCTAGTTTCACAGATATCTTCTTTGATATATTATGAACAATTTTACCTGAGCTTTTTTAGGTCTGGTCCCTGAATCCAGGTAAATTACTTTCATATTTATGTGAAAAATAACAAAAATCGACAAAAAAAAGTGCCTTTTCGAGGGAAATAATTGTTTCAAACTTCATTTTTGAGAACTTTTGTCACCGTACAATAAATTTCTTTACGTGAATCTACTCTTTTTGCTATTCTGATATTGAAAAAAAATAGGGATTGCTGTAACTCAAGTACTTCATCGCCAGCACCAATTTTTTTGGGTTCATCTTTATGGATTATATATTGTGGTTTTTTTTTCTTATTTTCGAATCTACTGAAAACCTGTGAGAAAAAGTTGGCATGGGTACAATATCAATTGTATAAAATATTTTTCAACCCGAACTAGATCCTTAATGGGTTCAAGAGATGTTGGTATGTAGTTGTGACGCGTGCAATTCACCGATCAATCGCAAGCTTATTATCGTCGAGTCTTAATCTCTCTGTTTAATTTAATTGCTATCAAGGCCTCGGCTCCTTCTCATTCTCGAAACTCGTCGTCTCTCGCTCGTTCTATACCCGCTTCTATACCACCGCACTTCTCATTAACCGAGATTAAACGATAGCACCGAGTGACGTGGTTAATTAAGTAGAGATTAAAAATAAAAAAGTAAACCGCCATGGCTTATGTACGGATAGGAGGCGAGCGCAATTGCGTAAGACTGAAATACGACAAAGTAGATTATTTATCGGCTATTACCGATAGCCATCGGATACCCTAATAACAAAATATACCATCGTTTTCAAGAGTTATATACGTCATACACCTTGAATTACAAAATTTGTAAATAAAAATTCAGAGTCACATCAAGGAGAGAAAAATTATTGCAATTTTTTTGGCGATTTTAGATTTTGAGAGCTCAACGGATGTCCTGAGTAAATTATTATCAAAGTAGGGGTCAAATACCGGGTCCTTTCGGTCTTCTGTGTATTTCAGCGTTGCGATACTTTCTGACCCCTGGGTTAACGAGAGACGTAACCTCAATGAAACTAGCATCTGCGCTGGACTCGAATAAAAGATTATTGTCAAATCACTCATCGAATTATAGATTGAAAATATGATGGTTTCTTGACTGAAAAAGTATCAATTCATCCAATGAAACCCATCATTATCGATTGCATGTCATTTTCCCTGATTTAGAAGAAGCTGAAATCCTTCTAATGTCAGAAATCTGGGCGTTTACCTTAATTGAGATTTTTGGACTTTGATCGATTCTGTGGGGCAAGTTTTTTTTTCTCTTAAATTTTTAAAGATCAGAGTTTTGGATCTGTTGCTATGCCAAAGTGGTCCGTGGAAACTGCATTCGCTGGATCCGATCCAAATTCATTTATTCACTTCGCTCCACTCCGCAGTCTAGATTCTATAAGCAATGCAAATAGCTTCAACTTGTTCGCAATTGCCTCCCACTTCGTAATGTACCTCCTCTGCACCGCGTGCAAAGGTATATAGGTAAATACCGCGTACAGCAAATCTCGTCGGCAAATCAGAAGAGAAACGAGTCTCTTATGCTAAAATCTCTCTTCTCTCTTTACCTATCAGCATTTCATGTCGTACAACAATATAAAACCTCATTCTCGACCTATCTGAACTATTTAACATTCAGACTCATATCTTTATCAACTTGCTACACTATCACAAATTCGTTGCACATGCGGAGCTCCAGAATCCAGTTGAAACAAATCTTCGAAGTTTTCCCTGCGATCATAAGGATTAAAAAATATTGAAGAGATTTTTTCATGCTCGATTGACTGAACGCGAAATCGTAATTTTGGCTCAACGTCGATTTTTCTTTGTCTCAATAGCGTCGAGATTTTTGTATCGGAGGATAGATGTAGTTTCGATTCGGAGACTGGCTGCCTCCATAATTCATTGAAGCTGGTATATCGCATGCGTATCATCCTTTCATGAGGGAAGCATCTGGTTCAGCATCGATGCAGGACCTAATATGAATACGAGGTCGAATATCGAATGCGGTACGGAGAGTCAACTCAGTCTCGTACATAGATTTCAAAGTAGATAAAAACGTTTTTGCAGGTCACTAGAATTTGAATTCCAGTAGAATCGAAAGAAAAAATCGCAGGATACATTACAGTCGGATTTTGCCTGCTCAAAAATATGCGAAATTTGAGGGAATTTTATACAAAAACTATTCACAAAATTTTTTGGAAATAATCATCGGTTCTCATTCGACTCAGAAATATCGCGAATTGGACAAAATTGACCGTAAAAAATGAATTCAGTGATAAAATTTTATATTTTCGCGTAGAAACCATTGTGAAAATAATTTCTACCATTCATTTTGCCAATTCTGAAGATAATTTTGACTGTCATTTTTGTTTTTTTTTAAAAACAACTGTGAATATAAGGTAAATTTGTTCATTAAAAAAATAGTGGTTTTCAAAAAATAAGCTAATATTTCATATAAATTTGAAAAAAAAACAGCAACGTTCAATTTAAAAAGAAAGAGAAAGAAATAGAAACAAAGTATCCAAATTTTCACAAGAATTTTGAAATTTTTATTCAACAAAATCATTCAACGTTCTGAATTTCATTGGATCCTCGTATTACAGGAGATTCAAAATTCCCGCCATAACTAGGTTTATCAATTCGTCTAGAAAAGTGGATTTAAAGAAAATCCCACGGCTTCAGATATCCGTTTTCGAAACTTGGTGTAAAATTGTTCGAATTTTGGATCCCCTTTCGAAACCCCTCAGACCCTGTAGTTGAATGAAATCCCACGCAGTCTAAACTCCCCGTCCGATGGTCTGCCTCGATTTGAAGTCGTTCAAATAGTCATGCGGTGTATATCCACACAATGCTCAATGTTAATGCGTAAATTCATTTTACCCACGAGGTGCAATGGGGCAGCGCCGTTTCTTTAACCTACACCGAGAAATCTCGCTCCGGCATCCTGCAATGACAATGGCGTAAAGTGAACAAAGTGAAACAATGTCGTCGCTCAGAATTACTCAGGGGTAGCTCCGGACCGCCTTCAGCCTTCAGCCCTCGGCTATTCCAGCCTTCCTCCACCCGATTCCTTATCCCACGGAGGGACCTCCGCCATCGTCGGGCAAGAACTAAGAATCAAGTCCGATTGTCCTTTGGGGTGGTTTTCGACGCGTGAGAACTTTGCGGGCAGCTGCAAGACTCGTTCTAGTTGCGCGATTATACATGGGGTAATAATGCACACGATATGAGAGTGAGAGAGAGAGAGAGGATAAAACACACGTGTGGAGGTACAGGTAGCACATTTCCTCGCAGGATGCAAATCAGTCGTCCGGGATTTCTCTAGCCCCAGGATTATTTTTTTGGTCAATCGAATTCCGGGCATTTGTATGCGACTAGACGACGCGGAAGCGGGTTGGCTCTTAAATTTTAAAAACAGGCCCCGTATCTGAGTCCTGGTTGCAAATTTTCGTCTTGCTCGGACACCGGGTCGATATATTCTCCGTGATGCATAGGATGTGTTGAGTGACAGCCAGTGCAATGCCGATAGATAAATTTTCGTATACATAAAAGATTGGGAATGGTGATTGTGGGGATCGATTTACATCGATTGTATCGTATCTTCCGTCGCGGTTTTAACAGATGCAACGATTCTAGGAGCCTATATCTTTGTGACCAGACTTCCACCTTCCACACCTTCCGCTGTATATCACAGACCCGATATATACACCCGGGGCGAACCTCAACTTGAAAGCATTTAGAGTCGAGATTTTCAGACGAGATTATTCCGTCCGTGACTTAGATCCAAAGACAAATTGCCGAAGTTTAGTACCCGTCTACTGTGCACCTGATTTCTTTTTTGAATAACTATTAAGGCGACTGTCTACCATCCACACCTCAAACTAGAAAATTCGACGAGATTTTCGAGATATCGTCGAGGATGGAGAAATTGAGGCGACTGTTTTTCGGTTTCAAACAGTTTGAAGGTATTTATGAGAATCATTTTCGAGAACCTGACGAATATCCTGAGGAAATCATCACCGTTACGTTTTTTCGAGAAGAACTGAAGAGTTTCACGAAATTTTTCAGGAGATCATCGAGGAAGGCAAAATTAATGCAATTGGTTGTCGTTTTCAAGGACTTTGAAAGAATCTACAAGGATCACTTTGAGAGCCTGACGAATTTCCTGAGGAAATTATCACCGACGATGCAGCTTCTCGAAGATTGTTACGTGTCTTCAAGAAAAAAATCACTCTGTGCAGGATTGTGACACGATATTTTTTCATCTGAATATCAGTGATGGATACTGAATACAAGATTGTTGATGATTCAATTTTGTTCATCAAATTTTTCGAAAATGATTCATTTTCGACATTTATTGGATCTGAAAAGAATTCTGACAAGTATTAATTACCACCAAAAATATCCATGACAAACTTTGATTCTTCAAGATTGAAAATAGCATCGAAACCATGCACAAGAATATCGAGAACGATAAAACCTTCGAAGGATATCGTCAAGCTCTCAAAATAATTCCTCGAAGGATAAAATCCTCAAAAATGTCCCCAATCTCTTCCCCCTGGAAGTCAAGTCCATTCGGTATGCAAATTTCTGAGCTCGACGAAGTCCCGAGCTCCCACGATGACGCGATTTAGCTCCTGGTCCAGGTGTTTTGATTTTATGCGACGTAATATGGGAGTCCTTTTAAGAATCTCAATAATAAAAGTAAAGCCCCACTTCACCCCATTGGGTAGGAGTTTTGGTGGGAAATTGCGCAAGCTGTTCAAGAGTCCTACGAACTTACTATCCTGAGACTTATACGTCACTGGTACTAGGGGAACCCTCCCAGCCCTGTATTCTTACGTCACATCTGTCCCAGTTTCTCTCGATCCCCCCTCGAGGTGTACAAAACCTGTGGGAATGCGCATCAATTGCAACGTCACAAAGGATCCCCTGCGACGTCTATCACCTGTAGGAACAGATCCACGAGCGGAGTCCAGGTGTTTTAAAGCGTGTTAAAACGATGATCGAACATACACGAGCGTTTCACTTTTCCTAGGACACATCCGCCACAGACTGACCGGCGCCTTGAATTTTGGGGTCCCTCGCGCCGAGGCCTCCGAGAGAGACTCGGAGGCGACACGTGATTGCATATTTTTAATCTACCGTAATCCGTAGCCTCGGTGGGTATACGACTTTCTGAGATGTAGGACGGACCGTTTGAATTTTGAAACCTGTGACGGGCAAAACTTTCTCATGCCGCATACTATATGCGGTATATGAGAAATAGTAAAAAGAAAAGGATGGAGAAAAAAAATACCAGCTATCTAGGCGCTTCCTAGTCTGCCGTACCGAAGAAGGCGTCGCGCGCGTCCCACGGCGAAGGTCGTTTCGAGAATTATTTCGCAATCTGTGTATAGCGGGACGCGGATGGGACCCACGGCGTGAACTCGTGAACCACAATCCGTCGTCGTATAGAGAAACGAAACGAGGCGAGAAGGTGCGCCTCATTAATTATTGGGCGTATTTACTTTGTGTCTAACGGCAGAAGGTCGTAAGTGCCAAAAATGCGATTTTTGTGGGGAAAAGGACATACAATTTTTTTTTCACGCCATTCGCTCTAAAAATGGTAAAAACGTATAAATCAAATTAAATTACGAGATCGATGTTCGTATTTTGGGCGGATACGTCGTTCTTTCATTACAATTTTTAAGGAATATAAGAAAAAAAAACTTAAAGGCAGAACGTCGCAAGCGTTTTTAAACATTTTTTCCCTCCTGAACGAAAAAGTAATGAAAATCCCCTAAAACGCGAAGATGAATTGAAAAAACGGCCGTTTCGAAAAATTCGATAAAAAATATTCGTGTTTAAAAGCAGAAGGTCGTAAGCGCCATTTTTTTAAATTTCTATTATATTTAATGATTTTTCCAAATAGTTGTAAAAATTCGTGAAACGCAAAGAAAAATCGAAATCAACAACGTTTCGAAAATTCATACAACAAATAAAAAAATAAAATACCAAGGTAAAAGCAGAAGATCGTTAGCGCCAATTTAAAAAAAAATGTTTTGTGGTTACGATCTTCTGCTTTTAACTGATCCAATATTAAATTTCAACGTTTATGAACGAATCTTCGGGTTTTTATCCCAAATACAATTGAAAAAAATATATATATATGACTTTTTGCCGTTACGATCAGCAAAAAGTCGTATAATGGCGCTTACGTCCTTATGCCATACTCTCAGTCAAAGATGTCACATCTTCGCTTGTGAATCTTTTTATTTCTCTGTATAATACCCGGATAATCGCCCTAAGACCCTCAATCTCACGTCTTATTAAAATAACCGGACTCGTAAACCAAAGACCTCCCATGCAGGACCCAGATTCGGATTGAACGACGTGAAATTCCAACCTCAAAATCGAATCTCTTGGGTGTTTCGAGGTCAGAATCAATCGTCAAGGAGCGATTATAACCTCAAAATCGAATCTCATGTGTATACGAGACGCTGAAGACTGTAATGATCGAAATAGCTCCTAAAACGGGAGAATTTTTTACCCGAAAATTCACACGAGCATCTGGCCGAGAATTTTTGGTGTGACGTAACAATATGACGCGTTGAGAATAACGGAGCTCGGGGGCCCTAAGACCCGGCGTGACGTCACGGGTCCAGGTGGCGCGGAGAGGCAGCCGGTCGTCTTGTGTATGTATAAACAAACCCGCAGGGATTCCGTATGGGATAAGATGCGCGGTGATACAGTTCGACAATGACGTATATATCAATGAATGAAACAGTTTAATCGACTAGCATTTATTACATCACGACTCCCGTGTGAGTGCCTCTTAACTACCAATTCCGGTTGATGATATGTCACGACTAATTGACTACAGGACTGTGATTCGAAGCTTCTAATATTAGTTGATTTTAGGGAAACCGTGGGAACGACCATCGAAACTCTCCGGCTTTTGGGCGGGGCTGCCTCACAAGAGTCCTCGCGTTTCTCTTTGCATAAATATCTTTGATTAGAAGAAAAAAAAACAACGGAATCGTGATAAAGATCGCGGTGTCGACGCAGGTGGAAAAAAACCGACTAGTGTCATCTGGTCTCATCAATCTCGATGTTCACCCTTCATTTTCGCACAAACTTTCAAACCCCTATTTATCCAACTGTACAAGACCCACAAAGGGAGGCTAGTTTGCCCCCTGCCAACCAGTTTTTTTCACCCCAACAATGGACAGACAATCTTGGCTCTGTAACTTTGGCTCCGTTCCAACAATACCGGTACTCCTTAGCTCGCGTCTCTCCAGGACATTCCCACAAAGGAGGCGAGGGGTTAAACCTCCTCGCTTTTGTGATCTGAACTTATTGCGATGGGGTCAAGCATTGTTTATATTTTGGCTACTTTGAATAACCTGTATCCTGGATCCAGAACGGCTTCCTCAGCATGTGAGAATGTTTTTTTGACTCGAGTCGCGGAGGCAGGAAACGTTTCCGAGAAGAAAAATCTAGTGAAGATATCGACGATGAAGATTGATTTTTTTTCCCCGTGGGGAAGGGGGGGAATCATTTCTTCAGTTGATTTCATTCGTCGTACGCGTACGCTGGAGCATGTGCTGAGACGGACGTGGACGGGTTCATATCACCCGTCCAGAGGACGGAACGACGACTCTTCAACTCAACTTCAAACATGCCGGCACCGTAATAGCCGATCCGTTTATGTCTGTATTAGCTCGCTACTGGCTATAAATCATTGACGTATCATTGTTTTGCTTGTTAGTGCAACAGGCCAAAGGAAGTGACGCACACGACTCTATTCGATCGGTCGAACCTCACCTATGGGCTACGAGGAGCCACGTTTAAAGACAACGGTATCAATGAAGAACTTTGACGATACGTTAGAATCGAATGATAAGGAAACCGGAACAACATTTTGATGCCAATATCGAAGAAAGTGCCTTCGTTTGCTCGTGTGAAGTTACTTACTGTACCTAAATTTTAGGGTTTTTTTTTCTAAATTTTGGCAGACGGTGGTTTTATGCTTCGATTATTGTCATCATTAGCATTGCCAGAATTTCAAAATTTGCAGTAGCACGTTCTGAATTCGAGATTTGAGGTACTTATTTAGTTCATCAATAACAATTCTAGATGGGTTGTTTATTAGGAATTTCAGATACTACGTTTTTCATTCAAAGTTTGTGATACTAAGTTTATCATAAAAAATGTGAAATACTTCGTTCATCAATG
>JAFFZH010006556.1:223-15432 GCA_018420115.1 Euura saliciscinereae
GAGCTTTTGGAACTATTCCGAAGAGCAAAAATCTTAATTCATCCCTTAGTCAGGGTTTTAAACTTAACACGTGGAATAGGATTTATGAGAATAATAAGAAGTAAAAGTGTAGAGTCGTTCGGTGAAAAGACCGGCAGTGGCCGCAATATGCCGGCGGTCTAAGAATACAGAATAATATATATACATGTATATATTGTTGAGAAAATTTACCAAACGCCCATAAATTGCTCTAGTTTTCGAAAGAAAAGAATTCTTAGTTTTCGCCGGGAGGAGCACGTGTGTTATATACACCTACCTCAAACAATAGGGTATCCTACAGCTTTTGCCCTGAATATTTTTCTGCAGCCTTCGAAACTGGAAAAGTTCGCGTTACGCAAGCATAAAACCCATTTGTGTTCACCAAAGGCATCCAGACCCCTGAACCAAATATACCTACCACCTTCAGGTATAAATGTAACGACAGGAAATGAGAGCTGGGAAAAGTTTATTTCATTCGGGAACCAAAGACGTTATGCAAAATTGTCTGCAATCTCAAAAAAATATCCTTTTCTGACAAAATTTCTTAAAATTATTGTGTCTTTCATTTGTCGAACATTAGATTCTTAATCTTAGTGAAGTTTTAGTTGTATTTCAAATTTTACATGTAAAGTTAATTCATTGTTTTTCGTGATATAATTCATTTTCCTCAGTAAGTGAAACGAAGAAGAACGGTTTGTTGGAACTGCAACGAGAAAGTTCTAACGAATATAAATCATAATGTAGAGAAAACGATAATTCGTCTATAAATAAAGTACTCGGTATTTATCAGCTTGGAAACACGTGCGCAATAAATAACTATTTCAGCATTGATAATGATAAGAAAAAGAGAGTTATTATAATTATTACGACGAGATATTTACCGGCTATTTAATTTCTTGAGTCAAACATGACGATAATTTTTCGGTTTACAAGCATTCCCTTGACTATATAGGTAAGGCAACTCGCATAATACAGACCTCGGATTCGAGATTAGTGTTATTCTGACGTTAAAGTTTCACTGATACATCGTTCCTGATTGTACGATTCTGAGCTTGTGATTTATCACGCTGTTAGAATAACAATACAATTAGTGTGACATGAGGAACTCGATGGAGCAACGCGCGATATCATTATCGATAGGAAATATTAGGAATAATATATTCCTTCTCGTCTCAGAAACCCCACGAATGCAACCGTACAGTGTGTACCTTAATGAATCCTACGCTATAAATCTACACCATAATCAGTCTGCACTGGGTTGCGTGCTTTATGGTACACGTCGTCTAATCAAGTTATTTACGACCGACGGTCCACGTTCTAAGATTCGAACGATTCGTTGACACAATTCAAATATATAGTCACAAGGGTCGTTCAACCCTCATGAATTTTTTAAAAAATTTCTCCTTTCAAATCGAACATCGATGTTTGACTCTCTGAAAACACAGACAAGAATCAAGTGTATAATAGTCGAAACTATATGTTGGACCGAATTTAACACAGGAAGGTCGATGAGTGGGTGGATCAGAGGGTACAGAGTCATGATTGGCGTTCAGGATTAACACGTACACCGTAATCTTAAGCCGGATACGTGTTCCTCGTTGTTTTATTTTATTTGGAATTATATTCAGCCGCGTGACATCATCGGACGTGGGAATGACAGACGTTCGACGAGAGAATTTCGTGTTGTTTCTAGTTTTTGAAACAAATTTGAGAAAAAAAACCAACGTCGTTGTCGTAGCTTCTTCCATAATTCGTAGATTGTCATCGTAATCCACGAAAATCCTGCGATCTTGGTAACGGCGATCAATCATCTCCGAATCTGAAAATTAAATATTGCACAATGACTTTTAGGCAGGCAAAATTCCTCCGCGGTCCACATATCGAGATTTTAATTAGCCCGAGTTGGGTGAACAGATATACGAGATATTTAATTTATGGCCACGTCAAAGAAAGACATAATTAAGTTTCCAGATAGGAAAATACCGTCGTGTAAGTAGCCAGTGTGTTCGGTATTAACTCGTGGTGTTGTAGAATGTAGATTACCAACACAAACGTCGCAAAGTCTGTGCCAACACGGGCATACACACGTTTATACCCTTGTATAAACCCGGTAAAGCAAAGACAATGAATCACTCCGAGGCAAGCTGCCACGCTCGCAGCCCTCAAAACAGGCATAATACAAAGTAAATATTTTTTACTATGTGCCGGGTTATTAATATTACTTGCTCACTATACACCGCGTTTCTTTCACCTTTCCTTTCCCTCTTTTACCCCATCAACCCGTCATGTCGTTGCTTTTTGATACTCATGCTCACGATTTGCGATTAATTGAAATTCGCGATTCTTGGCGGTCTCAATTTTCCTCGAACTTGTGAACTTGTTTGGGGTGAAAAAAGCGCGATCTCCTTGTTCCTCGGGGCGATACAATTGAGGCGATAATGGAAGCTTGATACGCAGGATATTCGAGGGCTGTAACTTCGGACTTGGGATATTATGATGGCGTCGTGCGATTCCCCGGGGTGTAGGATACAGACGAGATCTCGCCCCCACAGGACTCCGACGTGAGTCGTCCCCCGCTATTTATTTTCCAGGATTTCAGAGTCCGAAGCCATTAATCGTCCTCTCTCTGCGTCAGTGGAGCGTGTCAAGCGGCGTCGGGGTTGCAAGCGTTCCGTCGCGTTCTTATGTACCTTCTCTTCTCTTCTCTTCCCAACTGCCGTAAGAACCGCGGCATCAAGACGAGAGACGTTGAAAATCCTGTAACTAAAAACAGGGTGTAAATATTCGGGACAAAAAGATTGTCAGGGTTACCAGAACCTGGCATGGAATGCCAACGTTGATTGAGAATCTCGCAACCCTTCAACCGGGTTCCTTAATTAACTTCCTTATATTCGAGAAAGTGAGACGTCAATATCCCTGCGCTGCTACACAGAACGCTAACTACACCCGCCATCTTTATTGTTTCCCCTTATTCTTATTATTATGCGTGTCCCGTTTCTGCTTGATATTCTAATAGCGTGATGCCAGACTTCCGTCTCCGCGTTTGGTCCCAAAAATCTATACCGGGATCCTAAGGTCATTAATCGGCCCAGTTTCTGACCCTGAAAGGATGTCACCTCTGGATAAAAAATCATGTCGTTGGAATTTTAACGGACTAAACGAATCAATCAATTAATTAATATACTCTGACTGAGTCTCCAGAATAAAAAATCATATCGTTTCGTTATGTTTAATGAAGAAGCTGGCAGCCATAGGCTGCAGTAGCGAAAAGTGCTGAATTGAATTGAAATGAGACAATAAGGCGATAGAATTTGAATTTTGTTAAATATGACCAAAATATCTAATAATTACTATTATTGTCATTATTATAATTATTATTTTGTCATTAAAATTTTGTTATTTCTGCTACTATTTTTCATACTTTCGTAATTTATGCTACTATGATCAATATTTCTGTAATTTATGCTCCAATTATCTCAGTCGTCGTTAGAATTATTCACGACTTTTCTACTATTATTATCATCATTATTTCGTCGTTTTCAATATTTGTCATTATTTGAATCAATATTTGTATCACTTTTATCAATATTCTCATAATTCTACTACTATTTTTTACATTTCACATGATTTCTGATACTTTTTTGACATAACCGTAATTTCTGCTACTTATATGATCAATATTTCTGTCATTTTTTCAACAATTATGATCAGTTCAGTAGTTTAGGCGTCGTTTTTTTTTCATAATTATAACTATAATTTTTCTGAATCAATATTTTAATTACTGTTAGCAATATTAATATCATTCTCATGCTCATCGTCGGTGTATATGTATTATAGTAGCCAGTACAGAGTGAAGTGAAAATTCAGCCAGGGGGCCATCAACGAAATTACAGTCCAGAGTATCAAAAGCGTTTCTGAATTTCGATTCATATAATGTGACTATGGTGAATATATATAGGAAAATTGGCACATGTGCAAGAAGAGAGTTTAACTCCAGCATAAGACGCTAAGTTCGTGCCCCTGGATACAGTATACCCGATATTATTACTATGTAAATCACGAAGCCCGAGCTTTTCGTTGAGCTGACGCCCGCGGTGACAGCCCAGGTTTCTCCCCCAATACCGAGGATGGATGAGCGCCCCTCTTATTAGATATTCCACCCCCATGTAGCGGGGGAAGGAAAAAAAAGGGGGCCGTTGATAGATCCTGCGTGGCCTTATCGGAGGCAGTCTTTTCTCCGCAAAGGATGATCGGATACCGATTCGAACCCAATTCGGTACACCGGCACGAATTGTGACGGAACGAAAGAGGAAGACGTCTTTCGGCAATTCCCAGCCGACATTTAAACGTTAACGAGAAACGAGTGGAGCAGCTGTTTCGGTATTTCAAGTTGAGTTTCAAGGAAGTACTTGGCGAAAATGTAGTTCGGATAGCGGCGAGGCGAAAAAGCTCCATGCCAAGTCACACAGACTGACGATCTGAATCATTTTGCGAATGTGAGGCAGGGTACGTTTCAGATCTGCCGGCATGTTATGGAAGAGAACTGTCTGACGAGGGATGCTGGAAGAGGGTCCGGGTCGGATGGGAGAGGAGAGGAGAGGAAAATTCTCCGATAGGACACGGCCTGACTGTGCCGAGGCTAGGCAGCCAGCCAGCCAGCCAGCGAGCGAGCTACTACCGACATTAGTCCACTGACACCATTGACACTTTTATTAATGACAACGTCGCTTCGAACTTCTCCTCTCAACCCCGGCTGCTTCTCCCTCGGCTTCAGAGTCGCGAGTCTTCCTCGTATACTCGAAACCGCTCGCGGGGCTCGACACTCGCTCTTTTCCGAAGAGCATTTTTTTTTCTTTTTCTCACTGGTAGCTGGTGTGGCTCGGCATTGTATCTCTTCTCCCTTGCTCTTCCGTCTTCGAACGGGATTCACACAGGGAGAATGTAACCTCGGAAACAGTTTTACTGAAAATTTTCAAAGAACTTCAAAAGAATCCGTAGAACTAATTAAGCGGTCGGAAAGCTGGGTGATATGCAGCTAGAGGAGAGGAAAACGTTTTCCTGAAAAATAACACAAGCCAGGAAGATCAATGGGAATCAAAGACGTTGAGAATCGGAGATATTAATCACGAACGAATTCTCTGCGGTCTCTTAATTTGGGAGCTGAGAAAAGATCACTTTCGTTAAAAAGAACAGAAACAAGCGTTTGTTTCAGTCATTTAATGGATCAGACCGATGAGTAAAAGTAAAGATGCATGCTCGCACAGAGTAGGAATAAAAGAAGACGCAAAAAGGAGAATTTTGAAGTCTGAATGTGACAATCGAGCTTTGAAAGGAAATTCAAATCAGAAATAGGATAAGAATGCAGCTTTCTGCATTTTTCGCGAAAGTCAAAAAGCTCTTAAAAAGGATTATCAATTAATGAACGAATCTTACTTCCTATTTGCGCTTGAGACTTTGCATAAATTGTTTCAACTTCATTATTCTTCATGGCGAAAAACAGAAGAAGAATGAAGAAAAACTTGAAGTTTCTAAATGTTATTCGCAATATTGGTAAATCAGGGACATTATTGAGATTATTTCTAATCAAATTTCAAACAAATTTACTATTTCGATTCAAAAGTTAAATTCCGAAGTCGAAAAATCTCTTTTTTGATCGAGCCCATAAACTTTTTTTAACAGCCTGTATTTCAGTGCAGGAAAATCAGAATGTTTTGGCTTCTAAAAAAACTAATCGAAGCTTATAGTTCATCTTCTTTCTAATAAACAACAAAATTGCGCTGTCTTATCTCTCTTTCTTTTTCATCATCACTTTGTACAATACATGTGAATTTCTGAATTCAGCTCGCCAAGTACATTAGAGAGAAAACAAGGGTTCCATGCGCTGCGGGTTTTGATTACTTCTCACATCAATCGGATTGGAATTCATCCAAAATCAGTCAGAGGAGTCACAATATGAAATAGCTGACAGTCGTTTGATTAAAAATGCAATCGAACAGCACAGTGAAAGTATAACTGAGGAATGTTTCAAAATAGTGGAGGTCCTTTTGATTTCGATCGCAGAAAAAGTATCTGGTCCACTTCATTAGCCGTGTGATACCCGCGGAGAATAAGATTTGAAGGTTGTAGGTTGAAGGTCGACGCTGGTAGTCTGCGTCCATTATTTATATTGCAACCCTAGGGCTCGGTTCCGGTGATAGGCAATGCCTATAACGCGCAATATATATACAGCGTCTCGTGTTCTAGATTGTCACGTCATTTGTAATAACGACATTCGATCAGTCGCCCATCTTTCTTCCTACCCTCGTCTCCCTCGGTCTCGTTCTCTTCTCTGTTCTACACTCGCACGATCGACGATACCAAAGACCAAGAAATACCCCAGGCTAGCCTCACGGTTTATCCATGGATTTGTGGATGCTCCAGGAATCCGTGCGTCGCCTACTCATGCGGCCTAATTCCTCCACCCCCGTGTAGAAATCTTCTAGGGAAGCTCTGATCACCGAAGTCGGGCCCCGATCGAAGCGTCCATTTCGAACCCCTATCGGAAATGTTACATTTGACACGACTGGACACAATCGATAGAATCTTTATCAGGATAACTGATCGGGAAGTGATTAGAATATAAACGTAGACAACTGCCTGATCAGGACCTGATCAATTATCCTGAATGAGAATTCAAATTGGAAGACTGGCGCTAACTGACATACAGATATTGAGTTGATACAAACGAAATTTTTCAACAATGGGCAAACAGACTACTGCCTCCATTCTGTCTCTAATCTTGGTTTTCAATGTAGCTGCAATTGTTCAATAATTTCTTCCTTATAGAGAAGAATATCGAAAATTCCAACGTTGTTGGTTGTTCATGTAGACCATTTCTTTGAGTTTCACGCTTGCCATTTAAAAGTAACGACTGAGCGAGGAAATTTGATTCGCTAATAAAATAAAAAGGGGCAAATTGTTGACGATTGGATAGAATCAGTGTGGGTAACAATGTAAATCACGGATGAATAGCCATCTACCTGTACCAAGATGTGATTCCATATGAGAAAGCTCAATTACATGTGACTGTGTTCATTGTTACATATAATTACACGTAAATTCGTGTAAATTTGTGTAATTGGGTCAGAAAAAATATATAATTTCAATGATTCTCCCATTCCTGATATTTTTGATACCGCGAATGACTAATTTTATTGGGAATCGTTACTAATTTTATCACTAATTTTATTAGGAATCGTTTTTAAACATTTTTTATCGTCACACTATCGAAATATAGTGGATTTTCATTGATGTATCAACTTAACTCAGAGCGGGGTTGGTTTAGACGATACGGATGTCACGGATTTTTCATGTTCATCTGAGAATTCATATTGGGCCACAACGAAGAGTGAGGATGAAGCTATTACGTGTTTCCATATTTTTTATTCAATTTTTCAAATAAAAAGGAACAATTATGTACTCAAATTGACAACCAAATATTGTATCAAGTAGCCCCGATCTCAAAAATTGATAATCCGTTTCATGTTAGTATATTGAATTTTAAATATATTACAATTACCTCCTGATAGAATTTTTACACAAGATTTATAGCTACAAAAGTCAGGATGTAAATATATATCGATGGAAGAAAACTCGTCAAATTCGCAGGAGATTGGCTCCTAACTCATTAATGCTGGTATCCGAGAGGAGCGAAGAAGTGGAGTAGAGATTCTTCCTCGTCAAAGTTTTTTTTTTTTTTTGTTTTTTTTTTTTTAACTTTCTTTTTATTTTCCCCGAGGGTGGCCGAGCGCGTTCGTCGAGGCAGATCGCGGCCAGGGGATGGAAGGGGGAGTTTTTCTCGTTCCCAGCTAGCTAGCTCCCGTCTCCCGCCTCCCGTCTCTCCCGTCTCTCGGGACGCCGAGCACCGGGATCTTTTTGCTCGCTCCGTCGGAGGATCAGACGTTCCACTTTATCTCCGCCGACCCGTTTGCCCCGCGCTCTCCCTCCGCAGCCCCATATCCCATCGGTGTGTAGGAGAATGGGAGAGCGAAGGAGAGGAGAGGAGAGAAGAGAACAAGCCCCTAGCAGCGCCCAGAGTGACGCGCCGTGGAGGAGATATTTGTCATCCATCAGCCCCGCGTGCACTTCACCCCCGTATTCTCGCTCTCTATATCTTTCTCTCTTCTCTTTCTTTCTCTCCGGGGTGTCACTCGCTACACGCTCATATTCTTCAAACTGAGGGAAAAGAACTCGCTTAACGGAAATTCGGAAGATTAAGCGAGATCGATAATATCATCGTGTATACGAGACCGAAGATGCTTTTTAGGGGATCTTTTGTTGTCTTTGGGGGAAATTTTTTTATACAAAATTTTGTTTGTTTTTCGTAGAAGTGATTGAATATACGTAATTTTTTCGTAGTAAAAATTAGAAATTATTATTAATAAGTTGTAGTGCGGTGTAGATCTATAATTTCTATGAAATTTTGGGAAAATTCTTACTCTGTAGTTTTTTTACAAAAAACTGTGAAAATGAATCAGTTTTTTTTTAGAGATTCAAAATTGTAGATATTCATAGAAATTCAGACGATTCAATTCTTAGAACAGGAATGACGAAAGAAATTGATAAATAAACTGCAAAATACTCCGATTTTTTATGAATATTTATATTTTTTATGGAAATATACACTAAAAACCTACGCCTATCTGATATTTTAAACCAAAAACAACATAATCTCTTAATTTTCCTGAAAATTCGTAGTGGTAGACATTTTACCCGGTAAAAATAATTTTTCATGATCAGATAAAATTTCATCAGATTCTACGGAAATTTATTAATATTATTTGAATCTGATCAAATTTGATCGGAGTTTATAGAATTATATGAAAAATTATGTGTATCCAATCTGATCAAATTTTATGCCACCATAATTTTTTTTTCAGGGTTATTTTACTTTATAGGTAAATGGAAAAAAGATCAAACTTCTATACAAATGTAGAATTTTTTCATACGTATGAAAAAAAAGATGAAAATTATACATTTTCACAATTTCTCACGCGAACCATGGGAATTATTCGCGAAGATTGCCTATGAATTGGGAAAATTATGATCATGCTTCTCGTGTCGGGGTCTTGAGGGCATATCGTGGGATCTCCTTCGCATCGAAACCTAAACCTCTCTTTTTTTATCCACTTTTTACACCTGGTAATTATATTCTCGAATAATCTATAATTAAAGTTTAGTTTTCTTTATTCAGGTGGCTGAATTTCATATCCCCGACCTAGTCTTTTTTTGTTACTAAAATAAGATTGAAAAAAAGCTGTTTATATGCTGAAATTTATCGGCCAGCTCTCTAATTCATTGTTACGATTCCAGTTTGGCTCAAAAAACGCTTTTCTCTCGGCAACTGTGAAACAAAGAATTGAAAAAAAAACTCATGTGAGATGAAATGATCACGGTGAAAAATCATAACCGTGGATGGAAAAGCTGAGTTTGAAGGTTTTTATGAGAATTTGACAATTTTCTCTTCATATTCAAACTTTTCATATTGAATTTCGAAAATCTGACCCTCAAAACGATGAGGTAACAAAGTCAACAAAATTCCGTTGATCCATTTTCAAGGTAATAGACAACAGGATTTGAAAAAAAAAAAATTGTGATTCTCTAATAACCAAAGAAACTACTGCGCCTATATCGATTCTAAAATCTGGTGAGTTCAAAGATTGAAAAAGAAAACTGCGCTGATTGAGACCAAATTCATAAAAATTGGTTCTCTCGTTTTTGATTTTGAGACAGTCTGACGAAATTTGACAAAATCCGTAGGAAATGGTGGCAAAAGTGACTTTTCTTAATACTTCGCCCAGAAAATTGAAATTTTTATGATAACGATGAGATAGAATAAAACAAACGCAGTAATGAATTATGTAGTTTTACTACATAAGTCTAACGAATGGTCTTTACATTTTTGATTTTGTGCTAATTTTCGGGATGAGAAGAAGAAAAAAATCCAAAATGAAGACAAAATCAACAGGAAACTAATTTGTAGCTTTACTTCTTATGTGAAAAACACAGGATCTGAAGGATCTAAGTCCTAAAATAAGAGCATTGAAAGACAATCTGCAGTGAAAATCGAGTTACAAAGAAATTTTTTTCTATCCAAACGTGAATATTCCAACGAGCCAAAAAAATGTCTCATTACTCCAGCCGCTAGCATCTATTGCGCAAGTTTGAAATTCGTCTTCGGCGAGATGTATGAGAATTTCGGCATTCCGTATACGAATATGGCAAGAGGAATGAGCCTATCTCATTTGTAACACACCGTGGGCTGTCTATACATCAAATCCTCGAGCAAAGGCAAACATCCTAAAGGCCCGAAAGATTGATGATTGTCGAACGGGTGGTGGACCATCGCGTACCGACACGATACCAACACGGACCTCCATCACGAGCGACACGTTAGGTGATTCATAAAAATCATTCCTGATTGCGAAGAACTGTTATAATACCTCGGCCCCACCGAGGCGATCGTACCTCCCGCCAGGATCAATCCGTGTTTCCAAACTCCGGGTCGGCCATCATGCCATAAATTAACCCGAAGAATACCAAAACCGATGGAAGAAAATTTTTGCTAATTTCTTCGTTGAACAAGAATGAAGTAGAAAAAAGACAACAAGAACAAACCACGCGTGATCGTAAACCATCCGTTTATCTCATCCTATAATTTTCATCCGGAGCCCATCAGCCTATTACACTCAGCCGCCCCGGCTTTTTAATCGGCTTCGGTCTCACATCGATATCGCGATGTTTATTATTCATCACAGTTTGCGCACCGTATTGTCAATTTTTATACGCGTAATAAATTTGCGAGAGACACATTCGACCTGTTTTAAAATAATCTACATAATACGTGTTAACGCTTATGGTCATTATACGTATATAGTGAGGGGAACCACAGAAATCGACCTCACGCTTCAGTCTTTAACTTACCCGGGCGTGATCATCCCGCAAATTATAGCATATAAACGTAATGTCTTAACTGAAAACTCTCCCGAATCATTATCATAATTTTAGTTCACCGTGTATGAAACTTTCTATTTTTTTTATTATTTTTTTTTACCGCCGATTTCGATCATCGATCGGCTCTTGGCTCGTGGTCGCTGATGCCACGGCAATTTACGTTCACGCTTTATAAAAATTAACCAGAAAATTTAAAATCGTTCCCTTTTCTCTTCTCATTTCTTGTCTTGTAACGTCGCGATTGAAGCCGGCCATGTTCTACGGTTTCTTGGTCCTCGCAGCAGGAGTCCTGAGGACCCCGGCTCGATCGCCATTGTCAGACTTAGCCGGCGCAATCTCGGTGTTACCGCACATACAGAAAATACGTATAACGGGTATGACATCTCCGGCGCACCCTGGGTCTCCATAGACGATGAGAATACCGGAACAACCAGGGTATGCAAATATCGTCCCCCCTCGATCCTCGGTCCTCGGTTCGTTCCCTCAGACATGATTAAACACAGAACGCCGGTGTTTCGCTCCCGTTCATCCCCCGCCCCTTTTATTCCTTCGTCCTTCGTCCTTCCATTTTACCCTGAGCAGTGCAGCGCAGAAACAGCCCGGTGGAATTCATCCCCAGTTTAATCACTACGAAAAGCTCGTTGCTCGCTCGGTCCCTCTCGGGTTGTAGTATCTCCGGATATCCCACCCTCCCTTCATCCTTTATTCCATTCAATAAATGCTCGCTTTGTTTTGATTCCCATTCTCCTTCTTATCGCTAATTTGAATTGATATTCATTCAGGACTCTGATAATAAATGAAAGGTACAAGCTACAAGGGGGATCGAATTAATCAGAGTTTAAGTTTCAATTGTGAAATTATTATCTCAGAGGAGATGATCGTATCGACGAATTACGACTCGTTGTTTAGAAAAAAAAGGGGATAATCTATCGATAATTGATCTACAGACCGAATACGTTGAGAATCATTGACTCGTTTATCCGCGTGTGTGTTTTGTGGGTGGGTAGTAATCCTCTACTGAAAACACCCGTTACGTAAACCGTGCAGCATCGCGTTTACGCTTACGAGCACCACACTACTGACGTTTACGAGCCACCGGCTGACGAACGAGCCACTTGCTGCTCTCTTGCTTTCATTGCTTGCCGGAGCTTCCATACGCCAGAAGCTCTACTCTCGCCCCCTTTATATTCTTTCTCCTATGCACTTTACGATTATTGTCGCCAAGTTTCTTTAGATTTTTTACTTTTTTATTTTTTTATTTTTTGTTCTCTCACCGCAACGTTTTGCCGCGTGGAGAAAGAGGAGAGTTCATTTTCTTGAAAGTATCACTTTGCCAACGATCATTTTCTCCATTCCTCTTACTATGTATTGAGATTGAATTTAAATGTAATGCGAAACCGAGGGTCCATTCACTTCTTCAAATTGCAATCGCTTTAGTATCGCTTCACATTACATGGAATCACTTGAAATTGTTTGTAACAGCACCAAGCGAGACATTTGAAATGACTTCAAAATTGCTTCATACCGCAATGTCATTATTCTGATGCATAATTCGACATGTAAATGCATATAAAATCACTTTGCAATCACTCTGAAATCACTTGGAATCACTTAAAAATCTTTCTAATCGCGTGGAATCATATAGAATCAATTTGAATCACTTTAGAATATCTGGAAATCGTTAGAAATCATATAAAGTCATAAACAATTGGTTTAAATGACTTCAAAATCTCTCGAAATAGTTAAAAACCGTATAAAATTACTTTGGAATAGTTTGAAATGGATCCAAATCACTTCGAAATCGCTTTTAATCTCCTTCTTCGTAAGTTAGCTGATTTGTAATTGAGTAATAGTTCATCGTATGAACCGCGATAGGCGCGTGTCCAGTGTCATTAATATCATTCAAGTGCATTCAATTAGTATCAATATCCCATTTTCTCAAATTACCCTTTCACCGTGTATTCAGTAAATTTGCATATGAATGACACACAACTCTTGAATGGTTCATTGAGACGTTAGGAGTGGACACACCCACGGGGACAATATACGACCCAGGTAAGCCCACACTCCTGGATCGCGTCATTTATAAAACGACACATGACGATGACCGGTTTATTGAAAAATTGCCAAATTTCATTTCTGCGATGGAAAAAAAAATAGCAAAAAAGAGAAAAGTTGGAAAATAAATTCGTTATTCAGTCAGTCAAACTATCCGGAACATTCGCTCTTTTCAGTCTCGTTTCATTCGCGAAAACTTGTCGTATATGTATTATGTATATATGTACATAGCTGCGGCTAGATCATCCGACGATTTATGAGCTCGGACAGCATTGTCTTCCTGGAGGTCCTGTACACGTATACACACACCCATGTATCGGGGTATAAATAACCGCGTTACACGGGCAGCGGGCGAAGGTACGAGACACATACACGAAGGTGTAAGAGGTTTCGTATATCCGTAGACCGCGAGATGCTATGACGGAACGGGAAATGGAAATGGAACTGGAACTGGGTCAGTTCCGGTCTGTGACACGGAAGATTCCCGGACTTTATCTATAACTGAAAAAAATCTCGCTGCTCTTACGTATGTTTCACGTTCATTGATATATTGGACATAAATTTCGGTACCATTTTTTTTCTTTTATCATTGCTTTCGATCGAAGCGTCTAATTTCAAATTGTATCATTCCTGTGGATTGTAATTTTTTGTCAGTTGTTTTCAGCCGCAATCGTGTTTCCGCTCGCTTCGACGAACCTGGGATTGAAATACCGCGTACCGTTACGGTAGATTAATTTTCCATTTTCCACTATTATACCTACGACTCCCGGTTATTAATACACAGAGGTTTGGTCTCTCAGACCCGGACAAACTTTAGAAGTTTGCCTTCATTAATCAAAAAAACTATAACCCCGGTCTGTATATGTGCGCTAGCTCATTTTCTCACCTCTGATTAGCTGCGAAGAAAATTGATTCGGTGACAAATCCATCGCGGAGTACCTGTAAAAATGAAAAAAGTACGATTTTTGAGGCTTGAAAGCATCAATCAGATCTAATTGCAACGTGGCTCCAGGCTGCAGATTTTCAACCCAGGTTAAGGGGGGTGTCTGAGTTTACGTCAACGACTATAGTTATAATGAAGAGATGACAGTCTAGAGACGGTTGGTGACGAGAAGGAGATAAACAGAGACGGAGGGAGAGTCGGTATTCTTGACTGATGAACCATCCTCGACGTTAATTACCCCGTTGCTACCCGTCCGACACGTGACGTCATCATCCCTGTTGAGGTTATTAACTTCCAGTCGACGTCAACATTAATTAATTAAGCATACGCTATAAAAAATGATTGTCAATTTACTGCACATTAGCTACACGAAAGTCTTGTAAAATTACAAATTTGGTATAGCTGAGCGAACAGCTGTGCACGTTCTTTGAATTCATGAACAAATTTCCAATATCGCCGTACATCGATCCCAAAAATACGAAAATTTGTATAAATTTAACAAAATTTTGTACTAAATTCATCGTTTTTGTAAACAACAAACATTTTTTCAGCTAGTTAGAGTTTTTTGACCGGGGGAAAAAACTTTGGCAGGAGGGAAGAAACCTCTCGTAACCATAGTAACGGTGATATAAGCAAAGAAAGTGCTGCCCCTGGCGGAGAACGCGGTTCTCATGGTTCTAACCTCACTTTAACTCGTTTTTAATGCATATATGCTTCCTTTCCTTGGTGCAAAAAAATATACTATTACAGTGTAATCTTTGGTGTTATTTCAGTCATTCTTTCACAGAATCACGCGTATTCAATGGTGTAAAGCGACAGGTGCAGCGTCAAGAGGCTGTGGATGTCAACCGTGTAGTATCTTGAGAAAAGTCAGAGTCCATCTCGTAGACCGATAATTTGTCTAGAGACACGGGCGAAAAGATAACAGAGAAATAACAAGACGTGGGATAATATCGCATCGCGTGGGTCATGCCTGGCCCTAGTCCCTGGTCTAGCCCACGAAATGCCGGAGTACATGCCGTAGAGGGGCTGCGCCTCCGCAGGCCAGGGCAGACCGGGCCAGGCGTTAGGGGAAAAGATGGATCATCCATCGCGGCAGCAATGAATCATGGAAGCAGCGAGTGAGCGAACGAGCAAACGGACGATTCTTCCTCGTTCGTGTGTATATTGTACCTCGTCTGTGTTTGAGGGAAGGAAA
>JAFFZH010006563.1:0-29756 GCA_018420115.1 Euura saliciscinereae
TGTACATCGTACTTGTAGGACCCTCAGCTGTCGCAAAATACCGTCGAGGGGTAGATATTTCAAAATTTCGGTACGAAAAAATAGCGCACAGCTCTACAAAAAAAAAATTTTTTTGTTGTTGCCCTGGATATCTTTGCAAATTTTTATGTTTTCAAGTGCCCAAATTGCGAATATATTCATGAAAGTACTGAATGTGCTCTTGTTTTCATGATTTTTACATATCTTATATTTTGAACAATTATCGGCTTGTTAGTAATAAAATTTGTTTTCCCCAGTCATGATTATCATCTTTCAAAACAAAAGTGTCATTATAAATATATCTATTATTTTGTTTCTTGTTTTCCGATTTTTGTGATGTAAAATGAAAATAAAGATTCAAAAAAAAACGAGAGCAAATCTATCAAAATCATTGATAGTTTCATTAATTGTGAGCATAAATGTATCCAAAATCAATCTTATATCCACGGCAATAAAACCACTGTAGACCAGTGTAATATATCTAATAAATGCTCGAGTGTACAAATGTTATAAACTTATTGAAATATTCCTATAACAGTATTTGCGAATTCGATTATAAAATATGAGTACTCACTAACAATAGTGTAGCTTAATAATAACAATCTCTTCCGTCAGTATATAGCTACAGGTTTTGCCCGTGGGGTAAGAATCTTAGGCATTGAAAAGGTTTTTTATGAGATCCAGTTTGTGTTCTCGATATAATTGTGATCGCTCAGCCTCAGTTAACGTTTTGGACGTACTCGGTTCCTGCATTACTCGCGAGATAACGATCGCGGGATAACTGACCATAATACACCTCCGGTTCTCTTGTTCATATTAAAACAAAAAAACTTTCAAACCTTACATGCCTTCTATATCGGATTCGCGTGACGATAAAACGTTACATCTGTTGCGCATAATGTTGAATCGGCCGAACGGACACCCATACCCACCACCTACACTTTCTAAATACCCCAAAATAGAAGCATTTTCAATGCTAAAATATATATCATATATTGAGAAATAACTCTTTCCTTAGAATTAATTTTCAGGATTTGCATTCGATGTAATTTGTATTCAACATCAAGTACAACCATTTATAAACTCCTAATTTTATTCTTAAGAAAACTATATTATTATGTATAGATAAATTAACCGCCTAGCTCAAAAACCCTATTTCAATTGTGTACCGGTACTAATCATTCAGAAGCATCGGCGAGTGTTTTATGTACAAAATATGGAAATGTCCTCGTCGAAATGATGACGACGAAGGATTGAAGCTACGTTCAACGTCTGAATCGCTAAGGCGCGATTGTTAAGACTTAAGATGAAGGAAAATCGTGTGAGGGAAAAAACTGAGTATTTCGTAGTAGAGGTAAAACTGATCCGTTAGCGTTTGAATATGGCAATATTGAGCCGGTCGTCGTCATCCCTGAGAAAATTCAAGTCTCCTTGAGTGTTCGAGTCTCTTCGGACTCTTGAGTAACATACCGTTGGAATATCGTTGAAAAATATTATGGCATCGTTATCGTATTCAAGATTATTCTATTTATTCTATTTATTCTATTTATTCTATTTATTCTATTTATACGTTATCACTAATTATTTGTGTCTCCAAGGCTCGAGATGCAGGCTGATTCCGTCTCTCATATTCCATCCGGTCTAGCAACGTAATTTGATTTCTTGCTGACTAGCTTCGAAGCAGAATTCTCATTTTGTACCACCGGGACATACGTCACACCCTCGGTTGACTGATTGCTTGTGTCAGGGGGGGCGATCGACGCGATATTGCAGTACCCGGAGACTTTACCAACCGGGGTATCTTCGAACCCCTGTCCAGAGGAACCAGCTCCTCGTGCTCGGGGATTTTCGGCTTCAAGCATACCTACGTATTCGTTATCATCTTCCGAATCTGAAGGAGGAAATTCGCCAAAGACGTTGACAGTTCCGCCTCGATCAGGGAACAGTACATCCACATGATGCAATGGATTACGGTCAGATTGGGTCGAGAGAGTCACGTTTGGGGGCGGCGAGGCCCTGGCGACACTGGAGTATCCGGAGTCTCTTCCGGTCGGATTTTCGTTGTAGCTTTTCTCCGACATGTCGGCCTGTTGTTCTCCGCAACTTTCGATATCAAGCGGTCCTGGATACTGGTTACAATATTCAAAATCCGATATGGTCGGGGAACTCATTTGGAGAGGAGGAGACTCAACACGGATGTTGATATTCACATCTACATTCGGAAGCTCGCGATGCAACGAAGATGTCGACGTTGGATGATCATTTCGTCCGTTACTTAAGACTCCATTGTTCATACTCACGTAGGGCCTATCCCTCGTCGGGAGAGGGTAGTTCGCACTCGCGTCATGCTGAAATATACCGATACTGTCAATCGCACTGTGCCACGCGAATTGTTTCGGCGTTGGAACGTGACTTACGGTGCTGGGGCTGCCGTTGATAAGGTCACTAAATTTCTTAGTAAGCTCGGAAAACGTGGGACGCTCGTCTGGGAATGTTTTCCAACAATGTCTCATAATATTGTATCTGCAAAACAAGGACACACAGGCAAAAATCAGTTGAATTATTTCGGTCGACAGCAGAATGTTCAGTGGAAAAATGTGTCTACAAAACTCACATCTCGTCTGTCGCGTCTTCTGGTTTGCCCATGCGATACCCTACAACTAGCCCCTCCGTTTGTTCCGCCGCGCCCATTCTGCCGTACGGTTTATCGGCCAGCGTGAATAACTCCCACAAGACTATTCCGAAAGACCAGACGTCTGATTTCGTGGAATATAAACCGTCTACTATCGATTCAACGGCCATCCATTTTATCGGCAACAGAGTGTTTCCCTCGCCCGCATAATTAACATCTTGGTGAATATTTTTAGCGAGGCCAAAGTCGCATATTTTTACCGTGTCGTTGTCGGCGAGAAGAATGTTCCTTGTTGCTAGATCACGATGTAAAACCTTTGGGATGAAACGTAAAAACATTAAATTATTTCAAAATGTTGGAGATTTACAAAGACAGAATGAAACAGGTGTGTATCATCAATATTAACACTCACATTTTTGGAACGGAGATGTTCCATCCCTTGCGAAACCTGCAAGGCCCACTTGAGTAAATCTTCTGTATGGATCGGTTTGAAGTCGTCACTATGGCGGCCATCCTGGTGGTTGGAGTTGGCAACAATGTTTTCCACAGCCCCATGTCGGACATATCCAGCAGGCTGGTCATTTTGAACATTAGCACAGAGTGAATTCGACTTATGGAAACAGAATTCCCCAATCTGATTTTGGCAACGAATTTTGTGATTCTCTAAGTAGCTGTGGAGATTCCCGCGACGGCAGTACTCCACGATCACGTATAATTCACCTCGCGTAACTAAAAGTTGCCGGATTAGCGTCACTATCGACATCGTTCATCGTTCTACACGTGAATCAATGGATTGACATATTATCGGAGACTCACCCCCGCTGTATAACTTCCTCGTACACGCTCCGAGAAGATTGACAATGTTTTCATGCCGACCAACGTGGATCATAATCTTGAGTTCACGGATGAGGCTCTCCATGTCTGCTCCGGTATTACTTTGTACCATCTTTACTGCGGCTATGGTGACCTCACCCTGGTCAGGAATGTCTCGGACCTCTGCCCTCTTTACAACTCCAAAGGCACCGCGTCCCAATTCCTTGACTGCGAATTACCAACCAAATTTCACAATTACACCTTTCACCTCAGCAGAGAATCTGACGTTTGTGTCAAGATGTATAATTCTGTAAAACCACTCACGAAGTTTCACTTTGTCCCGTGAGATTTCCAATCCCATGTCGTAAGACAACCAGTTGGCTTGATCGTTCAAAGGCTCAGTGGGATTAATGCATTCCAGATCTCCTCTTTCAAAGAGGTCGAATTGTTTCTGGAGCCGCCGCTTTCGTGAAAATTAAAAAATAAAGTTTAGCTAGTGTATAACTTAATTGCCAGGTATAACCTGCCGCTGTACTTACCCAAGACCGTATACCCAGACAAGCGATCACTATAATGATAGATACGAGGACACAGACTATGCTAATCCACAAAATATTGTTCTGCGGCTTTCCTGTAATTTATAATATATACATTAGTTACTAAAATGAAAATCGATGCAAGGTGGATATGATGGGAACTCTGGACAACCCTGTGGTCGCGAACGGAGGGAAATAGTTCTCAACATAATTGAAGAAACTTACCGGCAACGATGCGTTCTGTACTCTCAACACACTTCAACTCATTGCAAGACTTGCATATCAGATCCGCTCCATGGTTGATTATCACGTTTATCGTCGACATCACGTGGTAGGCGCCCTTTGGCCCCTGGTTGGTGGTGGGATTCTGGACAGATAATCGCTGAATTATCATGGTGGTAAATCTTCTTGCGAATAGTTTTGCCTTAGGTAATGAAACCGGAAATCAAACGATTCCATCGGTTGGTACTTGCCGGAAGAAGTTTAACGTCCAAACTCTCTTTTGACGTGATATTAGGGTACTCTTTGATGAACCACGTGATATTTGGTAATGGTTCTCCGTATGAATGACAAGTAAAATCGGCCGACTCGCCTGGTGAATAGTATGGCTTCACCTTATCGATCCGTACCGAAGGTTGAGCTGCGGGATCGATGAAAAATTTGAAAAGTTAGCAAAATGATTACAGAACTATGACTGAATTGATAACTTGCAAGAGCAATATATCTTACCACGGACTGTCAGTTTGAGGTTGACCACTGTCCTGTTCTCTTTGTTCGAAAATTCGACGGTGTAGTTACCGTTATCCGATAAATTTGGGTGGTTTATACGGAATAAATCGTACGGATCTTTTCCACTGTAGTGTGAGTGTGAGTATTTCGCGCTCTCGTTTCCTCCCTCGTGGAGTATTACCTGATTGTGCGGGTCATACCTACGGTCATAAAATTCGAATAGAATACGAATGTCAACAGCGTATCCCGGGATTACGAATGCATAAAAGAAGCGTTTGGCATTAGAACGTCATCCGAAAGCAGCGCCTTGAGGAAGACAAGATCTGTGTCGATGCTCACCATTTCCAATCAAATTCCTCGGGATACGAGTCGATTTCGATTCTCCATTGAGCGTTTTCTTTCTCTTCCGGTACGATGTTGGAGGGTCCATCCACCGTCGCGGCGATATACGTATATTCGGGGTCTAGATAAAATTGAATACTAGAGTACGGGATGGTGGGACAGAGGAGACTCAATTTACTGCCAATGGTTGGTGTTACTTGTACCCTGAATTACCCCCTGCTTACCTAAACTCTTGATAGTCGTAGACGTATTGAGGAAATCCGAAACTGCGCTTGCGATGCAATAATATACACCGTCATAGCTCTCCTCGAAATTCTTTATCGCCAATTCAATTTTCCAAGTACGACGGTGTGCAGCCTCTCCCACGACTTTCGGTCCGACGATGCTCAGCCTTTCTTCCTAAAATATATGATTGTTCAATCCTGTTTCGCGTGTGTGAAAAATTCCACGATCACCAATAACTTATTGGTCGAACGGCTGAAGCGAGTGTTTGACATGCAACTATGGGGCAACTTACCGGCACTGATTTCGGGACCTGCCAGGACATGTTGAACCCCTTCGTTCCAAGTGGCACATCTATTTCGCAGTCCACACTCAGATTTCTCCCCCGGATTACGTGGCGTATTTTGGCCAGGTTGATCCTTGGGCATTTCAGTTTCTCAAGGTCTGCAGCAGAATTAGATATTCAATGTTCATGCTTACTCGATGTTTACCGGAATTCCCATAGGATCTCATGATATTCTTTTCGCACAGACGACTAAATTAAAACTCACCGTTAACGACTAGAGAGTAGAACGCCGGCTCCGCCTCCGATCCATGAACCGTACATTGAAAAGTTTGTCCGGACAATAGCACACCAACCTTGTTCAGAATGAATCCAATTTTCGGGTCGTATTTCGTATCGGCAGGTACTTCCGTCGCCTGTAAGTGATTCGTATCAAAGGAATAGATACACGTTCCATCAAAATTTACAAAAAAAGAGAAAATTAGGTAATTTCTTGCATAATCGACAAAAATAAAATTTATCGCAAGATCACATGAATACAATTTTTAAATTTGAATCAAAATGTTCAACAATTTCAACCTCAGTCAATTTCGAGGCTTGTAAATCGTTTACACAGTTTACGTCTACGTCACAAACCGCGGCAGGATGGTAAACGGCTACTCACACCCCAGTTGATTTCAGCTTTCACTGGCAAATCGGGTGACGTTACTCGACATGGCACAACAAATTGTTCGTCCGCCACTGCTGTTAGAATCTCAAAAGCGGCGTCAACGGCGAATGGCTTCGAGGCTGAAAGTAACGCAGGTATCTGGGGGTTAATAATGTACAAAGACCAGGTGAATATGCGGAAAGAAGTCGAGTTACACTTACAGTTCACGTAGACGTAGATCCAAGCAACGTCGTTGCTCACATGATCAATATTCTGCTCATGATTCCAGACGTCGACACCCTCCTCCGCACAAGCGTACCATCCGGTGTCCTCCTTTTCAGTCCTGGGACGAATGAATGTGATGTTACCAAAATTCTCATCATTCACTATCTCGAATTCCGAACCGTTGATCTGTAATGAATTAGGGGATTGTCATTAAACAGCGATCCTTAGTTTACAGAGCAAAGCGGTCAGAATATGTACGTTTGAGGTATACGTCTGTGTTGTGAAACGGAGCCTACCCGCTCCCTGACAGCCCAATCTAAGTTCATCCCCTTCCTGAATAACGAGTTCATCATTGGCTGGTTCCAGTGTTGGTTTAATTGCCGTAACGCCTGGTCGAAAATGAAAGGTAAAATTAACGTAAGTGATTCGAAAAAGTAACCACAACTTTAAGGGAATGTTTGGCTTCCGGTTCCTCGCTAGATTCGGAATTATACCTACGATATCGGAGCCAGCGCGGCAATATTATTCAAACCAAATCATCTTAAAATTCCGAATTGAAACTTCAAGGAAACTTGATCGTCTAGCGGTGCAGCGGTGGCCAATAGACAGTTATTTTCAACTTCCCGTTTCTCTGTTTTCAGAGAAAAACGAAAGTTGTTGTGATCAACCCGAAAATGAGAAGTTGAGTTTTCACTGAATCTCCACGTTTCGAGGTCCAAAGAATCACCTCCGACTATTTTCAGCTTGACGTTTGGGTGTATATTTATGTATATATGACCACATTTTTGTCCGCGCGATATCTCGAGAACGAGAGCATTGATTAAATTGAGCTCAATCGACGGGACTTTTCTTAACTTAGAACTGGTTACATTTTGGCTTTCATCGGTTCATTACTTTTGGAACTATTTAAATAACAAGATTCTAAAAAACTCGACAAAAATGACGAAATGATTTCAATGAAATTTGGTACCACATGGTTTTTTTTGGATCGCTGATCGAATTGGCGAATCGAATTTGCTGGAAAAAAAAAACAACTACAAACATTTGAAATATTGCGGTAATCGTTACTCGAAGGTTTTTTGAACCGCTGATCAAGAATCTGCAATGAGTTCATATTTGTAAATTTGAAAACAGCTAAGAACAAAGTAAATAATGGGAAGTTCGAAGGCTGGCTCATCGTCAGCCCGAACCCGTTTGTTGATTTATCATATTTTCGACAAATTCAAGAATTTATTAGTTGTTTGACAATTGTTGGAAATTGCCGCGCCACTGGACCACTACATCATGCTACAGAGTAGCCCAAACTCATCAATGAGATTGAGATTGGGATCAATTAAGATTGGGAACGAGGCAAAGATGATCACGATCTTGCCTCATGTGCACGAGAAGTGAGTGGTGCTGTACCGACGAGAAATCTTGTTCGGGAACGTGGTTCTGGATCGCCGCCGCGCCATTCAATCAAGGTTAAAAAAACAACAGTTCAGCCAATCACAGCCAAACAATTTGTAGGAATTTCAGAAATCAAACGTCTTGTGTTTTCTAGGAACGAGGTATGTCTGGCTATCGTCCAACTATAGTATCGTCCAACAAATCTCCTTATCGAACTTGTCGAAATTGATTGGATATTGAGAATAGCGTAACAGTGTTATCAAAGTATTGATTTTAGAACGAGGAAAAAATTTACAAGTATTACACATTGACTAAGTGACTGTAACGTTACCATGGCACAGCTCAGAGACGAGGATGACGAAAGTCCACTTGATAGCGACGAATTTCATTTTATTTCCCAATCGAAATTACTCAAATTCACTGCGATAAAACAGGGTAACTGTTGAGGAAAAAAGACTAATTTAGACCATATTCCTCTAATACTACGTGGCTTATGTACGCTACTTGTTTGAACATTGTTCAGGCTGAAGATTTAAATTATGACTGTGTGCGAGCGCGCGCTGCCGATGCTCCATACAGTTCGCAGTCAGCGGTCTAATAATATGATACGCTCACCAGTCAGAGCCCCACTCCGGATGGATTGTGGTCGGCGATCAAGTATGTATACGGTCCTTATCGAACACCGCGCCACATAAATATGAGAGTGTCTTCTACATGAACAGCAGTCTGAGATACCTTGTATAGGCGATACTACGCGGAAAATGTGAATATTAATGCGACATGCCTCTAAATTGACTGTTTTCAGTCGAGGTTGACGTTTTAGTACGAGACGTCGAACGCAGAGCCAACGAAGAGTACGCGAAAAACATATAAGTATCATAATCATATATACATTTTTTTGACGACAAGGACCCTTAAAGGTCACTTGAGATTCGCATCAACTGTCGTAAAAAAGATCCCACAGGGCAGTCCTGAAGTTGCCTGTGTGAAGAGTGCCATGCGGATCGGAAACAGGAGTCAAAGACTGAATTCTAAATGTCTGTGGTAGAAAAAATAATAATTTATTTTACTCAAGAGATCGTTTACTTGAATATTATCAAAAATATATTTTACTTACATTACATCAACTTAATCATAGTGAACATTGTCTTACTGGTTATATTGGCGATCATTTTTTATCATTCAATGGTAACTATTCGCTGAAATCGAGTAAATATTTACTTGAGAAAATTTAATTAACCGATATCCCGAGTCGAAGAATTTTTTATCCATGTATTCCATGATGAACTTGAAATTTATCAACGGCTAAAGAATTCGAGGACAAAATGTGACTGAGAAGACCGGACGAGGTTCTGTCGATGACGTAAATATGATATTGAAGAGTCGTGAATTGAATGTGATATTTATTGATGAGGGCTGCAACGTACAGTTTTTATGGATATTCTCAGAACTACACTGAGAAAAATTCGTATTCTCGTCGCATTTTATGATTGGCAGAACTGTAAAAAAATAGTCTTCCGATGACTCGACTTGATCGACCTCCATACTACATCAAGTTATCGAGTGATAGAGTCCTTCTAAATGAAAAAAAAAATTATGAAAATAGTCAATTAAACTGAAATTATGGCTGGAAATACTATAATTTAGTTTTGTTTACTGTAAAACATGGTTGATGCCACATTCAACCTGTACAAATGATAACTATAACTAGGAATGAATATAATTTTCTTATCGTATAAAGTATCATTTGGTAATCAATTAATAATTATCTTAAAAACAATTACGTATTCACGTTGGATGACATCGTTTAAAAATAATTCCGCACGTGCTCATATCACCTTTGATGACCCTATTAAAATGCACTGATAATTTGAAATTAATTCGTAAAGTCGTCGCTATTCGCTTACACGTCTTGGTCCTATACTTTGTACGTTTGGATCAAGCTAAAATTAACGCGCATAACGCTTTGTCAATAGTAAAAATATGTATGAATGAAAAATAATGATAATAAGATGAACAAGAAAAATAAGTCTTTTTTGTACCTTTACAGATATTGCAATTTTCTGACTTTTGCGCAAAATTGTCATGAATAATGCGCGAAAAACCGTGAAGAAATTCTCATACATTCACTCTCGACCAGTGTTGGGCACCACTAAATATTTAGCGTGACTAATTACTTCACAAATTACAAATTACAGACGTAATTGGTAATTAGAATCTAACAAATTACAAATGTAATAAGGTTCAAATGTCACACTGATTACGTGTAATTAAAACAAAAAAATGTATCATTAGAAATTTTGAATGTAATTAGGTTCAAATTTCACACCAATTACATGCAATTAGTGTAAAATTTGAACCTTATTACATTTGTAAATTGTAATTTGTCTGGTTCTCATTAATAATTACATTTATAATTTGTAATTAGTTCAACTCTAATTACTAAGTACATTTGTAATTTGTAATTTGTAATTAGAATGTAATTAATTACAAAAAAAAAACTCTGCTCTCGACGCAATAATTAAGTGGATAGAAATCTAATATTCATAGATACGATAATTATAAAATTGATTAAATTCATGTATATCAAAATGTTATTAACTATTTGAGAACGTTCGATTCGTGTCTGCGTCTCTGGGACCCACAGCTTATATCGCTATGAAAAAAGGTGAATAGGTACTGGAAAAGATCGATGTTTGTTTCACCTAAAATTGATAACTATGCACTACACACACCATCCACACACATCGATATCATATACCTACTTTTGTCCCGCAAATGTACGATGCGGACTCGTCGTAATTGTGATTCTTAGTCTAAGATTTGTAGATAGGGTCTAGAAGTCGAGATCTACCTGTATAAGTATCCAGGACTATCCACGAGGATGATGGATATATGTAAGTACTTTATGGCGAAGGCTGAATGAGGATCAATGACAATGGTACTGAAATGAAATGTCCTTAATTCTACATTTGTTCCGAGACTGTTGAGTGACAGTGAACAATCGTGATAGAAGTTTAAGTGAGTATAATGTCCTTGCTCTCTAAATTCCTTGGAGCGACTATTCACTCCACAAGAGTGAAAATCATGCCAGTGGGACCAAGAGTGCCTTCAAAGAGTGAATTTTCGCTCCCTAAGAGTGAAAAAGTCACTCGTTTAAGAGTGAAAATCGTGCCACTCCGACAAGAGTGAATAGTCACTCCAAAGAATTTAGAGAGTGAGATTATCTTCGATTCCAATTGTCCGACTCCGATGCTATTAATACGCGCCACAGGAGTTGGTAAGTTCATAGTTCAGCTACATAAAGATTACGTTAAAAAAATATTATGGCACCTTTCATGTTACAAATCTCTTATAACTAAGACGCTACACGAGTTGTCTATCATCCTCCAGCTTGGACATGATCACGTAACTCGGGTTGCTGAAGCTATCGACCGTCGTGTTCGACCGGTCTGATTTTTGTTGAGGCAGGTTTATGTAATTGTCTTTTCCGCTGATTATCGCCGGTGAGACATCCTTGTTATTGGCCCTCTGGAATTTATTTGTGGTCTGATTCTGATCGATATTTCTTACATTCTCGGACAATTGATTGTTCGAATTAGGGTAATGCGAATTAAGGCTGTTCGGGATATTGCAATATCCCGAGTCCCTCTCGACCGGAGTTTGTTCTTTGCTCTGCTTCACGAACTCGGCCCTTCTCTGTTTAACGTCTATGGGTTTCATGTAGGGATCTTCGGGCGTCGGCATCGGGTCGGAATCGATGCAGTCCTCCGAGTCTGAGTTGATCGAAGTATTTTTCGCCGAAGGTGGGAACTTGAAGTGAGACTCTTCGAGTTGTACGCGGGGGCTGAAGATACCAGAGTCGCAGGTATCGGCCAATGGATGCATAGACAGGTAGGTCGAATCCGGACGACCCGGAGAAGTCGGTGCCGGCGCATTGTCGTAATCATGATTCGGAGCGGACATCATGGTCAGATAATCACTTTGCCCATTTTCCATGGCTATTGTGTTCATATCCATGTACGGAGTGTTCAGATCCATGTAATGCTGGAACAAGGGGATCACATTAGGAAATTCTCTCATGCTCTGTCGTGGATTGCGACGTCTATCAGCTTGTCGAATATCATGGGAATCGATCACCAGTTCACCTGGCAAAATTGTCCGCTGATTCCATTCAAAAAATGGAAATTTCATTAGCTTACCATTCTGATGCTGTCATTAAGTAGAGTACCAAATTTGTCGGCGAGCTCTGGGAACGAGGGTCGAAGAGCCGGCTTTGCTTTCCAACATTGCGTCATCAACTCGTATCTGCAGCACACACAAGATAATGGCAATGGATTATCCTGGTGAAATTCTCAGTTTGTGGATTGGACAGATTGACAGGGATATGTGTGAGATACTAACATCTCATCTGTCGCATATTGGGGCTTCTCCATGCGGTAACCTTCGATGAGTCTGTCGTACTGTTTCTCCGCTTCCATTCCAGGGTACGGAGTTCGAGCCAGCGTGAAGAACTCCCACAAGACAATTCCGAAAGACCAGACATCCGATTGCGTAGAAAATATCCGATCTCTTATCGATTCGACTGCCATCCATTTTATCGGCAGCGGACCGTCTCCCTTCTTCTTGTAGTTGTTGTCCTTGTACATGTTTTTGGCGAGACCGAAGTCACAAATCTTGACGATGTTGTCCTCGGCGAGGAGAATGTTCCTCGCCGCTAAATCACCGTGTAAAACCTTGAGGTGGGAACATAGAAACATGAAATTATTGGAAGCCACCCCAATTTGACATTGCCAGAATGAGCCAGGGGAGAGATTGGTGGTTCGTCACAGGTGCCATCGAAGCACGTGCAGGATCAAGAAAAGGTAAAAGGAAAAGGGAACGCGGTGAGTTCCACTCACGTTTCTGGAGCTGAGATACTCCATCCCGCGTGAGACCTGCCAGGCCCAGCAGAGTAAGTCTTGGGTGCAAATCGGCTTCAAGTTCTGATCCTTGTAATCGCCTCGGTAATTCGACCGCCAGCCGGGTTGGACTGAATTGTTGCTCAGTACTGCACCATCGGGGGACATGTTTATGTCGCCGAAATCTGTACCCTGACGATAATCGGCAAGTTCGTTGCCGCTATTGCTATCCGACGACCTTACACTGATACTGCGAGAAAAGGATAACGCAGCGTACTGTAACCTGTGTAATCGAAGGAGATCGACACCGTGTTAGTTACAACGTTGCATGCACCTTCCACCATTGTTATGCTAAAAGACTTGAGAGATTTCAAGCCACTACGAACGGGTGAGTGAGAGGAAGTATAGTCGGAGCTTCCAAGTTGCCACAGGAAGGTAAAGGGAAAAGAATCAGCAATTTATAATCATAGATAATATTCAATATATGAACTCCATAATTGATACCCAGTCACCAGTGTAAAAACTTGAAGAATCAGGAACGGCTCTCTTCAGCATTATTCGATCCACCATATCAAAATATTACCGCATGCTATGCTCTACTAGTTACCTGTTTTGGCTACCAACACTCTCGCTTCTGACCAAACTCTCCATTCCGATGTTCGAATCAATCTTTTGGGTGACAGGATCAATCTGATCGATGAAACTCGATCTGTGTCGCTGTAAATAGTTGTGCAGGTTTCCGAAACGGCAGTATTCCACAATGACGTACAATTCACCTGCAGCAAAGGGTTTAAAAAATCACCCAGGTGAAAACATGATCGATCGCTATCGTAATCTCAGGGTGGGACTCACGCTTGGTGAGGATCGTTTTCGTGCAGGCTCCGAGGAGATTGACAACGTTCAGATGTTTGCCGAGGTGAATCATGATCTTGAGTTCGCTGGACAGAGCCTTCATGTAACTCGGCTCAGCTGTTCGTCGGACCATCTTGACTGCGACCGTGGTGACCTCGCCTTCGACGCAGATGCCTCGAGCCTCTGCTTTCACCACGACTCCAAAGGCACCGCTTCCCAATTGCTTGCCTGCGAGTTAGTGACAAAATTGCAAAATTACACCGTCTACCTGAGCGTCAAATTTGACGTTTGTATCGAAAGATGTGAAATTTCATTGGCATTCGTAAGATAACGCACCAATTTTCAAATTTTCGCGAGGGAATTCCCACTTCTTGTCGTAGGGCAGCAGCTCGGCTTGGTCGTCGACGGTCAATTCGGGATTCAAACATTCGAGTGCTCCTTCTTCGAAGTGAGTCAATCCTGCTTCGAGCAACTCCTTTTTGAATCTCTGAAAATAAAACTATTGAGTATCGCCTTGATTCGAAGGGTACCCAGTCGCTGTTACTCACCCTCTCTCGTTGTACTTTGAAGCTCATGATGACGATCACTATAATTATGATCGCAATGAGGACGCAAATCAAACTGATCCAAATAATAACACTTTGTGACTTTCCTGAAAATCGAATTTTCCACAATTATTGACAATTTCATTCGAATTTACACAATTTGCATAATCAAATGACCCGATATCTATCAGGTAGATAGATTTCCTTGACCCCCTATGTCGTTGGTCCATACTTCAAGAATATTTTTCAACTCACCTAAGATCTTGATATCCATGTACGCCTCCTTCACGTTGATGCGGTTCTCTGCTCGACACAAGTATCGTCCACTGTCACCGTCTAGGAAGTATGCTACCCTGAGTGTGGAATTGTTGTTCAACAATGTGAACTGCTTGTTTTCCGAAATCGGTTTTCCATCCTGGAATACCACAAAGAATACATTATTTCACTATTCCATGGTCTAGAGATCGCAAAAAGCTCCTACGCTTTGTTGGATGGTTATTACCTTGTACCAAATAACTTGTGGTGCCGGCCTCCCTTTGGCAAAGCAATTGAACATCTTATCGGGTTTATTTTTGTCTTTCTTGAGATCTATAGAAATCTCGGTATTGTTCATGTCAGTTTGCTCGAACCATGGTGCCTGTTTATCTAGAGCATCGGAAAGAAAAGAAGAATTAATTAAACGATCAGTCCAGCGGAATTAAGAACGAATCATCAAATACTTCCACCCACCTTGCACCGTCAATGAAAAATTCTTCGTTTCTCGAACATTATCTTTACCCACGGCTTCACAGACATACGTTCCTGAGTCTGATTGTTTTACGTCACGTATCTTCAGGATCGATTGCGACGTGAAATTAGTGAAGTGATTGGTAACGCTCATCCTCGTTTCCTGCAATTCTGTATCACATTTGTCAAGCTCATGTAGTTATTTCCAGTTGGTAACACAGACCTGGCAGCTTACCCTGATTTTTCGACTCGATTTCGGAGATCCACGTTATCTCCTCTGTGAAATTATGAACAGAAGCTCCGCAAGTCACGCTGATGTCGTCACCCTCGGTAATTGGGCCTGGGTCGATTACATTGAAAGCCCCATTGACGTCTGCAAGGACATAAGCATATTAGTACAGGTTCACGATTAGCTTCATTTCGCGATCGGAATGGAGATCGAAGCCACTTACCTGAGACGAAAAACGGTTCGGTGCTGTTGACGCATCTGACGTCGTTGCAAGATTGGCATATCAAGTGTCCTGACTGGTTGATTTGCACCTCCAGCGTTGACTTCAAGTGGTACGGTCCTGTCGGCCCCGGTTCGGATACAGCGTTCTGAAGAGGGTATCGATTATTATCTCGGTAAACCTTCTAGCTGATCAAACTTTGCAATTCCACGAATGAAACCGAACATTGATCGACTTTATCGATCAGTACTTGCCGATGGATACACGATGACGGGATTTTCGTTCGATGTGATGTTAGTAGGGAACTCTTTGATTATCCATGTTATGTTGGGTAACGGCTGGCCTAACGTTTGACACGTGAATGTGGCAGACTTTCCTGGTGTATAATACTGCGGTAGCGAACCGATGGAAACTATGGGTGCAGCTGTGGAGCAGACGGTTGAAATATCCATGAGATTTGACGATTGATTACAAGATTACGAAGTGGCGAGTTAAAATTAAGGAGTTCGTCTTACCGCGGACTATCAGTTCGAGATTGATCGTCTTCACCTCGTTTCCGGCCTCAAGGTCGATGGTGTAATTCCCATTGTCCGAAACTGCTAGATTTTTTATGCTGAATTGATGGTCCAGTCCGTCCTGGGAATGGTTATATTTGTCGTTCTTATCCAGGGGTATAGCCTCTCCCTTCGGATCGTACCTGGGATCATGAAGAGACAAAATAAGGGAGATATTACACGTACATTCTTCGATTTCAACTTTGTTTTCTATTTCGAGGTTTTTCTTATTGGAAAATATTTTGTATAGATTATTTTCATTTTTATATCGATCCGAATTCGCATCAGTCCGCGTCTTGCAAATTTTCAACCAGTTCCACGTCACACGGTGTAATAATAATAATAATATCCACCCCGATTGCACCATCTGATTTCAAGTGTACCGGCGCGAACGTGAATACAGTAAGTGCTCACCATAGAAACGTCGGTTGACCAGGAAACGTGTCAATTTCGATCTTCCAATTGGCGCTTTCTTTTTCTTCTGCCACGATTCGGCTGGCACCATCTACGGTGACGTTTATATATTCTTCACTGGGATCTGGAAAAATGTATAAAGTACCCGTCAGTTTAAGGATCGTGATTATCCACTCGATGAAAACAGTACCTACAGAAGATGCCGCTACTCACCCCAAATTCTGATTTCTTGCGTCGCATGGCTGTCGGAGAAAGGGTCGTAGGCACGACAAGTATATTTCCCGCCGTCTGTTTTCTCGACATTTTTCACCGTCAATACCGATTTCCAAGTCACCTGTTGGCCTGTTTCCCCGTGCGCGAGTGGCTCGGCCTTGGGGAAGCTCCATCTTTCTTCCTACAATCAAATTGTTATCAGATTGATGTGCAGTTCATTTATTTTTTACGACCAAGCATAAGTCGAACGAAATCGGTACGGACCAATGTGAACCCTGTCCTACCTTGTAATTTTTCTTATCGCAGGAATCCAATTCATCAATTTTTTGCACCTCAATCACCAAATTACCGGCATAATGGTTATCGGCTGATATCAAGAATGTATGGATAAACTCGATGTGGTCAAACTTACCGGAATTGATTCGGGGACCATCCAGGACATTGAGAACATCCTTCCACCGGTCACAGTGATTTCACAGTCCACACTCATATCTCTTCCCCACACCACGTGTCGTACTCGATCCGGATTGATCCTTGGCTCTGGCAATGGCTCGGCCGCTGTATCGAAGAGACGTTCAATATTCATACTTGATACTTTCAGTGTATTCCCAAAACACCTATTTCCTTCTCGCATTCGCCCAGATCATTGACAAGATTAATGAATCTACCTGTAATGTGTAGCAAGTAGGACGCCGTCGCCGGCTCTGGTTCATCGATCAGACATTCGAAACCATGCCCCGACAATTGTTGACTAACGTTGCGCAGAATGAATCCAATTTTTGGGTCATACTCCGTATTTTCAGGTACATCCACAGCCTGTAATTGATTCATACTCTCGTTTAGAGGTTTAAATTGATTCGGTTGATAACTTGGCAGAACGACCCAATAATCATGGGCCAATCCGACTCGAGGCAACGTTAGCGCGTACTCACACCCTGGCCGATTTCAGGTCTCACTTTCAGGTGGGGTGACGTTGTTCGACAAGGTACGACAAGTGTATCCCAGGCCCGTGCTGTTAGGAGGTCATATACGGAGGCCACTACAAATGGCTCTGGAGCTGAAAGTAACGTGACTTTTATATATCTGCCTTTATTTTATCGCACGATGTGAGCATCGCAAAATTTGAGCACAAGCGTCGCCGAATCGAGGCACGATATGCTCACAATTGACGTAGACGTAGATCCAAGCGATATCGTTGCTCTCGTGGTCGAGGTTCGACTCATCATTCGAGATGTAGACACCCTTCTCCGCACAAGCGTACCATCCCGTGTCCTCCCTTATCGCCCGAGGACGAATGAAGGTATACGTGCCGGAATTCTCGTCCTTGGAGATGCTGAAGTTGGAATTGTCGATCTGTAACTAATAAATGAACGTTTGTCAGACGTTGCATATCCGGTGATAAACTGCCAGCGTATACGCAGAATATGTGTAGGAATCAGAATACATGCATTCAACGTGGTTGCAAGTGTCGAGAACTGTATTTCCCCTTCGCCCCGGCATTCCAGTCGGAGCTCATCCCCTTCTTGAATGAACATCTCCTTCTCGGCCGGAGTCATCTGTGGTTTCGAAGCCGTGGAAACTGTACCAGAAACCAATGAAAATTGTCACTATGTCATATAGAGAGATCACAGAATTTTGAAATTAGGTTCGAAAAGTTACGCAACAAAGATCGGAAACATTTAGTCAAGTATCGTTTCGGACAAACCCGTTTGAAAAATTGGATTGAAATTGCAATAAATGTGATAACGTATCTGTTCGAAGTCCAAATTGTATATTCGAGCATATAAATGAGATAGAAACCATCAAGAATGAAAGTCGACAAATGTTTCATTCTTGATGGTTTGATGGCTTTGATGGGAAGATGGTTCTTTCGAAATTCTACGTCGCAACATCAGGCGGATGTTCTGGTTTGCATTTACTAAGAATCAAGGAAATCAAACCGCAAGGCGTGAGCTAAGAAGGAAGGTGACAGTTTTTCCTTTCTTTATTCCTTCGCTACGATTACCGTTGCTGGAGCATAAGAACGAAATTGACTTCTTGCTCTTTCCACAAACGGCAGCGGGCAGTCATCGACACATATCAAGTATGAGACAAGATAAACCACCAATGCTTACAGGACAATCTAAATCCAAGCAGGCTTGTTAACATTTTGTAGCGAAAACGACACACCCGTCAATATCTCACTACAGTCTCATCGGCGCTACATATTCTTGGGGCTTCAACCCTTGGAAACTTGCATGGTGGCAAAAAAATAAGAACCAGAAGTTTTTGGTCAACGTTATCATATTGACAATCGAGTCAGCAAAATTCAGCAACGCATTCCGGTAGAAAGTAGATCTTTCAGCAGCGTATTTCGACGTGAATATGTATTTTCTCTTCTACTGATCCCTATTATAGACTAAAATTGAAACATGAAAAAACTGCGTATGTATTTTGGGGAGACAAAAAACTGATTATCAAACTCGATATACTCTGAAAACAATCAGCAACGATTAATTACCGTGGATATGAATATTGTTAGAAAATTTAGCAGCTCGCAAAAGTTTCCGAGTTATTCCTTGGAATATCTTGAAGAAAGCGAGAAACGGTATAGCAGTTAATATGACCGAGAGTTCGAGGTAAAAATCTGTTATCAGGATCCAAAAATACGACTCTTCCGGACCAGCTGCTACTCTCTAAATTTCTTGGAGTGAAATTTTCACTCTTAGCGTGGAGTGAAAAGCGGGTCACTCTTTTTGGAGTGAATTTCCACTCTTATGGAGTGACATACTTCACTCTAGTTGAAAGAGTGAACATTTTCACTCTAATTTTGCGAGTGGTAGCTCTCACTCCAGTACATAGAGTGAATATTTCCACTCTAATTTCGAGTGACTGTTATCTGACTCAGAGTTTCACTCCAAGATAGAGTGAATCTTCGAGCGTCACCGGGGATCGATTATCGATCCGACCTCCGGCACACCAAGTTCCAGTACCCGTGATCGCCACGCGGCGGCGTTGCTTCTCACAGCCAGGTAATCGCGGTAAGAAGCATATGTTCCAGCGCCGCGCGGTGGTCAGGTCACTCGTTCCTGGACTACGGCTGGACCAATACCTCACAGAGATTCAGGTGTTAACCAGACTCTGAACGAAAGAGGAAGTTGGAAATAATTTAAAAATAATTGCAGCTTTCCGGATTCAACTTATATTTCGATTAATATTGGTGAACACCTGCTTCTCCTACTTTACTCCAGCAACTTCTTCACATAATTGTTTTTGGGATTCTCCTCACAGTCAAATGCCAATCCGTCATGATTGATATAATATTTACCATATTGTTCGAATTAGGAGATCAACAAAATCTAACTGGTTCCCCTGCATTATGAAAATTTCACCCCAAAGCTAGAGTGAACCTTTCACTCCAATACTCCGAGTGAATAGTCACTCCACTAACAACTGAAAATTTCACTCGATGGGAGTGAAATTCATCACTCCACTGCCTAGAGTGAACCGTCTCACTCCTAAAAAGAGTGAACTTGTCACTCCTAAAGAGTGAACTTTTCACTCTTAAAGAGTGAATATTCACTCCAATGGATGGAGTGAATATTCACTTTTTCGAAGAGTGAAAAGTCACTCTGGTCCGACTGGCACGATTTTCACTCTCTCTAAGAGTGAATATTCACTCCTAAAGAGTGAAATTTCACTCCAAGAAATTTAGAGAGTACACGGTAGTCGAGGAGAATGTAAACAAATTAAGCTTGTCACTCATGTAATAACAATCAAATTTGAGAACAGCCAAAACAGTTGGCTGACGAAGATAAGCGCTCTCCGCTTTCCGCCCTCGGACCACAACATACGAAAGGCACGAGGGAGGAAACTGCCTGCATGCATCCGGTCTTTTGTGTTTTCTCGATTGTAAATAGCTGATAAATCACATATCTCAGTTGTGAAGATAATAGAAACCTAATAAGCTACAGCGCTGTGTGTGTCTTTTTTTCCTTTGTTTATTTTTGTGTTTGTTTCAAAAACGTGGGGGAGGTACGTCAAACGCGCGGGAGTCAACATACGCTGTGATCACGGAGGAAATAAAATGGCGCTGCGGGGAAGCGTCACACTTGTTACTTTCAAGAATTATTATTGAGCAAATATTTACTAGGGTCAAATCACGTTTAGTTGATTCTAATGAATATTTATCGATAAAATATTCACTTGAAAATATTCCAGGAACCGTGTTTGCGAGCCAAACAAAATTTTTATCCGCGTAAGAGCATCAGATTCTGGCTACACAGAATTAATAAGCAAATCGATTCGGTTTAATTCCAAATCCGCATGGATATTATAATCTGTGTGTATCCGGGAAAAATATACAGTCTCTTATACCTCGAATTGAGAAAAACATGAATCATGAAAGACATATTGAATAATAATTAGTTTGAAATTAATTAATTGTAATGCAGTACAGTTACATGCAGCGACGTAATAAGAATTCGCTATCAACTGGTGCCTTTTTATCTCATTTACCGGAAACCACGCCGCTGTATCATTTATTTTAAACTAATCATAACAATAACAATAATGATTAGAGTGAATAAAATATATGAAAGGAAATCCGTGAACCGTGATGACAAAAACATGATTTTCAAATCCAATCGCTATCAAGGTCTCAAATTTATTTCAAGACAGTTAGAAACCTACTGTGCGCATTATTGGCTTAATAAATGTCATAATATCGTCTAACGCTGCGGGCAGACGCCACATGATTGTCTTATATTTGTAATTCGATCAGAAATAACCGACTCTGTCACACCGAACGAGGTCGGGATTCATCAGCACAGAAGACTGAGATGTAATTGTTTCTCATCGCAGTAGCTAGTTTCTGCGGTTATATTTCCGGGGCAGAGATTTTTTTTTTCTCCTCGACACATAATCATGACCGTAATGAGGCGGTAAATAAAAAGCTAGTTCTTCGAAGAACGTAATCAAGTGGCGACTGATTAGAAACTCTGAAACAACACTTAGCCTGATAAAGGAAAAATGACTGATGATAACAACAGACGATTCGAAAACAAATCGAAAAATTTGTTTCCATACGCCTCAATAATTTTGTGGACAGAGAGAGACTTCGATTCCGCATACCACGGTGGATGACGAATCCAGAGGTAATGATGCATTGCTCAACGCGCGTGTAAACTTGACACGAATATTCAAGGCGGCCGGCTACCGAGTCTGACTGGTACGTACGATACCGATTCCAAGGCACAGAAAGCGCAGACAGGTGTGGTTGTGCATTCGGAGTGCGCGCGTCACCTGGATGACAGTGCGGCGGCGCCACGTGATCGGTAAGTGGATAAGAGCGAACGGCCACATGAATCAGTTATCGTGTTCCAATTACCTTGGCAGAATCCACAGACGACGAAGAGCAAAACGGCACAGTGCGAAAACGACATTTCGCCAATTTTGCTGATCAGGCTTTTTGTCAAGTCCTTTTCACTGATTCACGACATCAGAAACGATCCGCGATCTAACACTACCGGTGTGTCAAACAGTTTCGAGATTCGGTACCGTGCCACTGTTTGGAATAAGGTCTGCAACCAAACCAACCAGCAAACACTTTCTCATCCCGTATACGACTGGTGAGTAGCCAAACCAGTCGCTGAGGCATTGGTGTGCGTGCCCCACCACCAGGGACACCTTATCTGAACCTATATGACGTCACTCCTCCATCGAGCACTATGGTTTCGCTTCAATATTCACGACGTATTAATTGGTATCAAATCCGACTGGATCGGAACTTGGGATTTGGTCCATCGGCATCTCTGATCCTTCGGGAGAGGAATGCGAGCATGAATGCTCGTTCAACGGACAGGTAATGACAGACTCGATGGTCCACGCCTATGCCATATACCACCAGTATTCTTGATACTGGTCCAATCACGCTTTAATCGAAATAAATTGACCATACGTGTGTGTTAGTCAATGCGTCTCAGTATTAAATGTCAAATTAGCAACAAGATATCTCGGAACGTGATTTCAACAGAGTTTATTAGAAAAAGTAAAGATCGGCAGTGTGACGTTGGTTGTCTACCATCAGGAGCTGTGGGCATTCGGAGAGAGGTACACAATCAACAGGTCGTTCTTTCGTCAATGATTGATTACCTGAGGATTCTTACGTACAGATCGTAGTTCATATGACGCAAGTACTACCCTATCGATAAGCTTTGTTTATATATACATGCACGGTATTCGCGCCATAAGTTCCGAGGAGATTAATTTAATGTACTCTGCGAACGGCACTGTTTTTCGAATGAACGATTCATCGATCTCTGCATAATGCGCAGTTAATTGCTAAGTCATGCGATGTAGCTATGATGAGATGGGAAGTGGTCACGGAATATCGTCACATACAAAACAAACGCAAAAGGATATCAAGTTCCATAAACCACAACCATAATTGTAATTACTGCAGAAGGCTTCATCTGGAGTAGAAGATTTCAATCCATGATAAATAGCTTTTGTGAAATAATCTCATTCCACCATAGTGATGAGTTTAAATGCCGGTGAAATAAGAACCGTAATCCCAATACTCGAATAGGATTTCATCTCGACTCTGCAGGGCGATGTATCGAAATTTATCGCAGTAATTCTTTTGCATCATGGCTAGAAATCTGCGTGGGATTTTTATCAACATACTTATTGTCAGGTGAAAAAAGGATCCAATTTTGATTTAAGCTAAAGCTGCGGTCGAGAGTCAGAGAAATTGTACTGTCCTTTCAAATAAACTTCTGGTCAACATTTGAGTCAGAGATTCAATTAAATTGTATTTACAAGTGTCTGAAGTAATGAAAAATAACAGGTTCAGATGAAAGACGAAAACATATCACGGACAAAGTTACGTTGACTTTACTTCGTATTTTTTAATCACAGATTTGATGAGTAATATTCGATACACTCGAGTGACAACGAAGAAATGAAGAAATGAAGATCTGGCCAATTCTATGCATTGCCCATTTTCCACAATTTGAGTGGGAGAATAGACATCATCAAGCTGAAAAGAAACGTGAAAATTAAAGTTCCTTTATCAAGCAGATGATTTTGTGTACAAGTTTGATGAGTCCGAGGGCTATATCATACCTAAAATTGTCAATGAGAGGACAATGCTAGTCTTATTGATTGAATTGGAAAGTTCAATCGTGTAGTTGCCACTGTCCTCGTTTGTCAATCGAGATATTCTGAAAAAGTGCACGTTGCTTAGTCCCTTTTGGTCGTGTGAGTATTTGCTCCTGTGTTCATCCAGGTCGATCGTGATCTCACGTCCATCGGGTCTGTACCTGCGTTGGATAAGTTAGGTATCTAATATTAGTACCTACATTTGAAAATGAATCGACCGCTAAATACTACGCTAACAGATCAAGAGCTCAATGCTCACCATTTCCATTCGACAGTCTCGGGATACGCGTCGATCTTGATCTTCCATTGAACGTTTTCTCTCGTGAATGACGTGATATCGTTGCTACCATCAACGGTCACATTGATATAGGTGTCATCGGGATCTGGACAAATGGAGATTGAACTTTTTAATGCCTGGTACTGTGCTGTCCACGAGGAAGGGAGAGATTATTTTGCTGTCTACTCACTCCAACTTTTGATATCCACTGATGACTGAACGTGATCCGAAAGCGTAGTTACGTCACAATAATATTTACCCTCGTCGCTGGCTTCGAAATTCTTCACCGTCAATTCTGTGGACCAGGTTGGAAGAGCGTTTTCTGCGTATCTTACAGCTTTCGGTTCGGGGCTGAAGCTCCATTTTTCTTTCTGAAATTTCATATCCATTCATATGATATTTCGTGATAAATTGCGAATAGCCGTGAAACAGGTTTCTAAAGTCGTAGTCGTAAAACGTACCGCTACCGATTCCGGGACTCTCCATCTCATGTCGAACCCCATTTTCATTTCCACATCAATTTCGCAGGCGACAGTCAGATCCTTTCCCCGCACCACGTGACGTATGCTATTTTCGTTGATCTTAGGTTTTTCGTATAACGTAGAATCTGTATAACAGAGACACGCGTCCTATAACCGAACTGTCTAAATATTACCGGACGCCTATATTCATGTGTGACCAGTTTACTGAAATACCTGCGACGTATGAACTGTATGATGGCCAAGTGGGCGTCTCCGTCGACTGTGGTCCATCCACTGAGCACTCAAAAGTTTGTTCGGACATGTCCACGCAAACGTTGTGGATAATGAATCCAATTTTCGGGTCATACGTTACGTTGGCGGGAACTTTCGTCATCTGTGAATTATCCGTACACACTTTGCACATTTCCGGGAGACAGAGCAGTAAAACAATATCCCACGTAGCACACTTATCCTAACGTTGACTATCATTGGACATCCGCAAGTAAAAGTCTCTGATCAAGTATAAAGTCTAATAATAGTCGACTTTTCGGTATTGTCTCTCGTTCGACTGTTCGGAAAACATTTGTGAACTTTTTTCCAACGTGTAGTAAACTATTGGCTCCACATGAGACGTTTTTCAGTCTGTATTGAGTCCATAAAGGGACAAAGGTGCTACCTGGGATAATGAAGGGGCAATCTGACCTGCTCAGATTTTCATTTATCTCTACTTACACCCCAGTTTATTACAAGTTTGACCGTCAAGTCAGGCGACGTTGATCGACATGGGACGATCAGTCTACCCCCTGCTACCGCTGATATCAACTCATACATGGCGTCAGAGACGAATGGTGATGAGCCTGAAAGTAACAACGACTTGAGTCAATTTCTCCAATAAGTTGAGAATTCCAATTATCGCGGTATATCCGAGAGCGGTAGGAGGTAGAATTCCACTTGCAATTGACATAGACGTAGACCCAAGCGATATTTTCGCTCTCGAGATCGATCGTTTTCTCGTCGTTCCCGATCTCGACACCCTCGTTGATGCAAGCGTACCATCCGACATCCTCTTTTGTGCTATTGGAACGAATGAAAGTGTACGTTCCATCTTCGTCTTTAGAAGTGGTAAATCCTGGATGATTAGGCTGTAAATAATACGTTGATCATTCACGAACGATACTATTGGTTGTATAGCACAAGCTCTTCCGATTGGTGTAGCTATCACAATACTTGCCATTGCTATATTCTCCTGTGCCGAAAAGCGGAGCCCCCCTTCGCCCTGACACTGTACCCTCAGCTCATCTCCTTCCTGAACCACAAGCTCGTCTTTCGTCGAAATGATGGTCGGTTTTCGTGCCGTGACGCCTGGAACGAGATGGAAACGCAATTAGATAATCGCTGTATCTAAATGTCTGCTGCGTTTTGATTCGGAAAATGCGTGCAAAGCTCGCAACATGTAAGGGGAAAAGTGTGACGGTGGATAACCGCGAAAGCCAGACGACAGAAGAAAAACGGATATTGCTTATCTGTACTGCACGAGGCAATGATGTCGACGGAGTTAGACGCAATTACTAAAACTCGAAACTCGCTATTCAATATTCTTCCACAATCTAGTGACATCCGTATTGATTCTGCGAACTGAGTTGTCAGTTTGAACCTGCGTGAAGGATTCATAGTGAAGCTAGGAAAAGATAGCAGTGAAGAGACACAGCTGACGTTGCAGGCCTATATTTGCAAATTTATTCAATCTCCAAGGTACAATAAGATAGAAAAGATGCTGTATTTGAAAAAAATCGGATTCCGATTGACAAATTGAATTTTTACAAGTAATCTGACATCTTCATTTCCGATCAGAATTAGACAAAAAAAAAGACACAGGGACATTACCTTGACACAACCCAAAGATGATGAGGACTGACGCACATGCCAACGCGATACTGGTCATCTCGATGAGTTTTGAGTTTACGACTGGATCACAAATACCGTTGAATCGAGCAACGATGAATCCCCCAACCTGTAGAGTGTAGACCGATAGACGACAAATGTCTTCCGAAGCAAAATTTATAGGTAAAGAACTTTATCCCAGGCAGGCTTTTATACCGAATGCACCGTTCCCCACCACACATTCGACTCATATATGACGTTAATCGACGACATTGATGTATCAAGAATCTTTTTCCCGGAATATTCCTCAATTTCAATTCAGAGAGAGAGAGACAGGGAGGAAATTAAATTGTGAAATCATGGGAAACGACGGGTTTGAAATAACAAGCAGTTGGCAGGAATCGCTTATCCTAAAACTCGTTTTTATTCACTTGGTGATTTCCAATGAAAATTAAACAAAACTGTACAAGTATTATGAAGTCAATAGAATGCAATGAAAATGAAATGCGATCAATGAAGATGCCATGGATCGTTGTACATGCTGGTATATCTGCCCTTGTCGTTTGACCTTATGAAATATTATCTGACAGGAGTTGATTGGTCCTGAAAATGCTCGGTTCTTGTCTCATTAGGCACCAGGTCGAGTCGATCATCGGCATTCAAACATCTCACCGCGCCCCCTTGGTAGTTTACCGAAATCGCGTCGAGCAGTTCCTTTCGTAAACGCTGAAAGAATCTCAGATCAGTCACTTGTTTCGCTATGCGGTGTGGACATACGTTGTCGGGACCCTACCTTTTCTTGGCGTAGCCTGATGCCCATATATAGTATCACTATGATGACGATGATGACGGAAGCAGAAGCGAGACCGATCGAGAGCATATGACTACTCTGAACGCTCCCTGTGGAAATAGTATTGGATAATTGTCATAGACCGGAAGTTAACTTTGGATGAGATAATGTCGAGGAGGGGCAATCGATGGATTACCTATGATTACGATGTCTATGTACTTCTCGGCTACGCCAACACGGTTCGTCGCTTTGCATTTGTATCTTCCGCTGTCCCCGTCAAGGAAGTATGATATCTTAAGCTTACGATTATTCTCCGAAAATTTGTACTGGTTGCATTCCACGAGCAATTGGTCATTCTGAATGACGACATGAAAAATCATTGTTTGTGGTAGCTAACGTGAAGGAAAATGTCGATCATCTTGATAACTCATATTACTCATTATTTTGTGGTATACCTTGTACCAAGTTAGTTGAGGAATCGGCATCCCCTCTGCGAAACACTCCTTCACCATCGAATGAACGTTGTCGTTTCTTAGATCAATGGTGATCTCCGAATTCTCGATAGCGTTGTCTTTAAATCTTGGCGCAAGTGCATCTGTAGGATCCAGAAACATGTAACATGTACTATTAATTCCTCTCAGGCGCATCAAGAAAATACTGGCACCCACCGTGAACGACCAGCTCGTACTCCTTCCTTTCGGTGAACCCTCCCTTGGTTACAACTTCGCAAATGTACTTTCCACCGTCGGATTTTTTCACATTACGTATTCCGAGTATCGATTGCGATGTGAAGTTTGTGCTGCGAGTGGTCAGCCACATCCTCGACGTGTTGAATTCTGAAAATACATTTTTCCGGATTGTTTCAGGAATTCAGACAGTGTTGTGACAACATCCGGGTTCACCGGAAGGGCCTAACGACGAGTCGACAAGCTTACCCCGAGTATTCTGGTCGTTCGAAAGTCTCCACGTTATATTGCTGGTGAAATTATAAACAGAGGCGCCGCACTTGACATCGATATCATCACCTTCGGTTACTAAGCCTGGGTCAATGATACCGAAATATCCATTAACGTCTGTGAATGATAATTATTATTATTTATTCAGGTCCGTATAAAAACATTGTTCAAAAGTACATGGATACAAGAACATATTACACAAAAGATGCAATTGACTCAAAAGGCTCACCAGAGATGAGAACGTGTCCAGTACTATCGGCGCAATTGATCTCGTTACAGGATTTGCAGATGACATATCCTGTCTGGTTGACTTTCACGTTCAACGTCGATACCAATTGGTAGGCACCCTTCTGTCCTGGTTTGTTGGTAACGTTCTGTACAGGAGAGGCATTGGATTATTATAGTGGTCGATCTTCCATCGGATGCTTTGCCATTTCATAGAATGTGTTAGGTAAGTATGAACGAAACCCGAAACTGAATAACGTTCTCCATTAGTACTTGCCAAAGGATATTTAGTCTCAGGATTTCCTTCCGATAAGAAATCGGAGTACTCTTTGATCATCCACGTTATATTCGGCAACGGTAGACCCGATGTTCGACACGTGAAAGTGGCAGACTTCCCTGGCGCGTAGAACGGCAACACCTCGTCCACATAAGCAAATGGTGCAGCTGTTGAGTAGATCGAAAAACGTTTCAGAAGAATTATTGGACGAGGACAGAATTCTGAGGTCATCAGCAGCGAGGGTGAACATCATCTTACCACGGACAGTCAGGTGAAGGGATATGATCTTCTCGTCATTGGCGGTAGAAACTTTTATAGTATAGTTGCCGTTATCTTCGACGCTTAGTTCTGATATTACGAAGTAATGGTGCACTCCTTGGCTGTGGTGTGAGAATTTTCCGTGTTCATCTAGTTCGCTTATCACTACCTTCTGTCCATCGGGCTTGTACCTACATTCAATTACGTGTACTGCATATGAAATGCTTCATGAACAATGATGAGGAAGTGAGGAGAGTACAACCGAGTCGCACTCACCATGCAAATGTGACGTTTTCGGGATACGTGTCAATGATAATCATCCACGCGGCGCTTTCGCGTTCGTGTGATTTCACGGCGGCTGAACCACTTACGGATACATTGATGTAAGTGTAACTGGGATCTGGAAAAATTAAGTTTGCTCGTGATGAAATAGTAATTCAGTCCTCGAGCGATGGTAAGTATCATGGCGTACGTGCGAATTTAGTGAATGCTGCTACGCTCACCCCAAATTCTGTCGATTGTTGCTCGTGTCCGCGTCTGAACCTGCGAAAACTGTTCCGCAATGCAAATGTATTCCCCTTCGTCGGATTTCTCCACGTTTCTCACCGTTAGCACCCTTTTCCAAATTGACTGACCATTATCCGCGGAGCTCACGAATATCCGGTCGTGGCTGTTGCTCCACCTCTCTCTCTGAAATTTGAATTTTGATTACATTCTTCTGCGGTTATTGTTCAGGACGTCCAACGGATAGCTGTATATTATGCTTGATTAAATTTCGACGACGAATGGAATGAGGACTACGGTAACTGCAGAACCGCAAAATACTGGGTCTATTCAACGAATCCTCAAAAAAAAAATTCGACATATCCACAAGTTTGCATTTACAATGAGATTCAGGTAAAAATGCGACTTGACAATAATCCAGGAATATACCAGCATCGTTAATCTTACCGGGACTGATTCCGGAACCTTCCAGTACAATGTGAACTTCTGGTT